>CAJQUN010000010.1:1103721-1400752 GCA_907163345.1 Haberlea rhodopensis | reverse complement strand
ACAGAATCGCAAAAGCAGGGAGGTGTACGAGGTAGGTAACAGTTGTAGGTGGTCCCCCGTCTGTGGTTCTCCCCCGGCATCAGACATTGTCTCCAAAGTCCCAGGCAAGGCTGGACCACGGTTGGACCACTGACGACCCTCCCCTTATAAAAAGGAGAATTGTTAACAAGAGAAAGGGCTGAGAAAAAAAAAGGGACCATTCACCAGTTTGATCGCCGGAGACTCTTAACCGGTTAGATTTTCCAGGCTCCGGCTTAACCAGGGCTTTCACGAGATAGCTCATCCATTCCCCATATAAATTCATTTTGTTATCAAAGCGAACCAAAAAGAAGGTAACAAATTGGCGCCATCTGTGGGAAGAGTGAGAGAAGGGCGTTGATACGATGGTGAGGACAAGGAGAACCGATGCGGAGAAAAATCGAGAGCATCACGCCTCAACCAATGGCGAGGAACAGCCACCGTCCGGGGTCAACAGGACCGTGGGAGCTTTAACACTGGAACAGCTCACCCGACTGATTGCAGTTACAATGGAACAGACCATGAGGAGAAAGGAAGGTCCGTCCGAGGGCGTGCTCGGGGAAAGCTCCAGCAGATGAAGGAGCCCGAACAGGGAGCAACTTCCCGTCCTAAAGTGTCTGCTGTCCCGGATCTAAAGGCCAGGTGGAGGAGCAGAAGGACGAGGTCCAGAAGATGAAGAAGGGAATGGGGGGTGCCTCCATCCGGAGGGAAACCCCTTTCTCGGGTGAAATAGTAAACGATGAGCTCCCAAATAATTTCCGACCCCCCAATGCTGGGAATACGATGGGAGTACGGGCCCGGAAGAACACCTGGGCAGGTTTGAAAATGCGGCCATGCTACATTGTTACTCAGACCGTCTTAAGTGCAAAGTGTTTCTGACCACTTTGGTGAGGTCGGCCCAGAAATGGTTCAACCAGTTGGAGCCTGGTTCCATTACTTCCTTCACAGGATTTAGCTCCGCGTTCTTACACCAATATGCCAGCAGCAAGCAATATAAGAAGACATCTCTGAGCCTGTTCGAGATGAGGCAAGCCAAGGATGAGCCTCTGCGAGAGTATATCAAAAACTTCAATACCGTGATACTCGAGATACCGGCCTGCCCGGCGGAAATTCTGATCAGCGCCTTTACCAAGGCCTGAGAGGAGGAGACTTCTTATGATCCTTAGTAAAGAAGCCTCTTGTTACATATGATGATCTGCTCACCCGAGCGGAAAAGTACATTAACGTGGAAGAGGCCCATCAAGTGCGGCGGAAGGAAGTGCGGCGGACTGGGGAAAAACGGCTCATCCAGGGCGAAAAACGGCTCATCCAGGGCGAAAAAACGACCAGTGGAAGGGGCGCAACTCGGCCGCTTTTCCAATACACGCCGTTGAAACTCTCCAAGGAGGAGGCCGTCCGCATATGTGAAGACAAACAGATCTTGCAAAAGCCAGCACAAACCAGTGTAGAGCCGAGCAAGGAGGTCTCGAAGAAGTACTGCATCTTCCACCAAGCGACCAGGCACACTACTCAAGATTGCCATCGTTTGGATCAGGAACTTGAGAAGGCAATACAGAGCAGTTCTCAGTTCAAGCAGTTGTTGTCCCGACCCTACCCACCAGGGGATAATCTTCCTCGAGGAAGAGGTCGAGGTCCGTCATGGACAAGAGGGAGAGGGGGATGGACCAACTTCTGTCCTCCGTTTCGCGGTAGAGGACGGGCTCGAGGACCAACGAGGAATCAAAATGACGTCAACCCTACCCGAGTTGACTCACCAACCCGGGGAGTCATCAACATGATCTCGGGCGGCACCACGGATGGGGATTCTAACAGAGCCAGGAAGGCTGCCAGTCGGAGAGAGACCTGAGTGTAGGGTGTTTGCGGTGCCGAGGAGGAGGTGGTTATCAGTTGCCATGGGATCTGGAAAATGTTTGCGCACCCCATAATGATGCCCTGGTCGTACGAGCTACTGTTGCCAATTATGAAGTCGGTAGGGTGTTTGTAGACACCGGGAGTTCGGTGAATGTGTTGTTTGACAAAGCCTTTCGGCATATGGACTTGGGGGGATATCACCTCGAGCCAATCAACACCCCCTATTTGGCTTCGCTGGGCACACCGTGTACCCCCTCGGTCAGATTTTCCTGCCCCTTTCCCTGGGATCTAACGAGGATAGGAAAACGAGGTTGATCACATTCACCATTGTGGCGGCCTCGTCTTCTTACAACATCATTCTGCGGAAGCCAGCTATGAACGAATTCAGGGCAGTGGCCTCAACTTCTTACCGGCCAGATAAAGTTCCCTATAGGAAATAGAGTGGGGGAAGTCAGGGCAGACCAGCCACTCAATCCAAGAAATTGCTACGCTGAAACTTGTAAGGGTAGAGGTGAAAAGATCGAGAAGGGGTCGGTTTATGGGGGTTGATGATGGACGGGAGGATAGGGAGTACAAATGGTTACAGCGAGCGTGCCGACGATGCAGGGACGGGGAAGAGGAAATTATGTTAGTCCCAGGTCAGCCTGAGTAAAACCCACACGAGTAGCGTCCGACCTGGACAGCGTCCTGAAGCACGATTTGGTGGAATGTCTGTCCAAGCAGCCAGAATTATTCTTGCCTGGGTCTTCCAACCGATGCTGGCAGGTGGTTTGTTGCCAACAGTAGCCCAGCACAGGGTAATATCAATCCAGAAGTCAAAGCAACCAGGCAAAAGAAGAGGTTTGGACCATATAAAGACAGAATTATCCGAGCCGAGGTTCAGACCTTGCTGAAGGCTGGTTAGCTAAGGGAGGTACAGTTCCCCACCTGGTTATCTAACGTGGTTTTGGTTCCAAAGTCGATGGGAAAATGGAGGATGTGCATTGACTTTCGTAATTTGAACAAAGCCTGTCCCAATGACTGTTATCCCCTACCACGGATCGACCAGTTGGTAGACTCCACCTCAGGGTACGAATTGTTATGTTTCATGGACGCATACCAAGGATATCACCAAATACCCTTGGAAAAAGAGGACCAAGATAAGGCCAGTTTTATCACGTCGGATGGAACGTTCTCCTATGTGGTCATGCCTTTTGACCTCAAGAATGCTGGGGCCACATACCAGAGGTTGATGGACAAAGTGTTTGAAAACCAGGCAGGAAGGAACATTGAGGTATACGTGGATGACATCT
The DNA here is from genome assembly GCA_907163345.1 of Haberlea rhodopensis. Lineage (NCBI taxonomy): Eukaryota > Viridiplantae > Streptophyta > Magnoliopsida > Lamiales > Gesneriaceae > Haberlea > Haberlea rhodopensis. The sequence goes on along the minus strand of CAJQUN010000010.1, from coordinate 1,397,591 downwards.
TGGTAAAATCTAAGGGCCAGGCAGACCTATTGCCCGACTTGAAGGAAACTTTTGCCACACTAAGGAGGTTTGGTCTGAAATTAAATCCGGCTAAATGCGTATTTTGTGTGAAGAGTGGGAAGTTCTTGGGTTTCATGGTAACCGAGAGGGGGATCGAGGTAAACCCGGAAAAGGTCAGAGCAATTCAAGAGATGACCTCACCTCGCAGTATAAAAGAGGTGCAGAAGCTGACAGGCGCGGATTGCGTCCTTAGCTCGTTTCATTTCCAGTTCAGCTCATAGGAGTTACCCTTCTTCCAAGTACTAAGAAAGACGAAAAAGTTCGATTGGGACAACGGAATGCGAGAAAGCTTTCTCTGACTTGAAGAAGCACCTGGCCGAGCTGCCCGTCCTGGTAAAGCCCGAGCTCGGCGAGCGATTATGGATCTACTTGTCTGCTACAGAAAGTGTTGTTAGCCCAGTACTGATAAAACAGGACGGCACGGACCAGAGGCCGGTATACTATGTCAGCCATGCACTGAGAGGTGCGGAACTCAGGTATCCAGAGGTTGAGAAGTTGGCATTAGTTTTGGTCATAACCGCAAGAAGGTTGAGACCCTACTTCTTGTCACACCACATCTCAGTGCTAACCAATATCCCCATGGGGAGGATAATGACCCAGCCTGACGTATCGGGGAGATTGGTGAAGTGGACAATCGAGCTCGGCGAGTACGACGTAACTTACCAACCTCGGTCATCCATTAAAGCTCAGGCTTTATCTGATTTCCTCGCGGAGATGATAGAGGTTGAGACTGAGGAGCCATGGTATACTTGGACGGAGCAGCAAACAGTGAAGGCAGTGGAGTGGGGATTGTTATGATATCCCCGCAGGTGAGAAGATGAAGGTCATTGTCAGATTGGATTTCCGGGCTTCTAACAATGAAGCAGAATACGAGGCCATACTGATCGGGCTGAGGTTGGCAAAGGAGGTCGGCGCCAGCCGGTGATCCTTCATTCGGACTCACCGCTGGCCACTCAGCAGGTGAAAGGGAACTACGAGGTCAAAAGCGAGAAGATGATAGAATATTTGAAGGCTATACAGGAGATGTCGGAAAGTTTCGTGGAGTGGAGCATAGTGCAGATCCCTAGGGAGGATAATCACGAAGCTGATGAGCTCTCCAAGTGGTCAACATCCCTAGTTCCTCTGTCACAAAGGGAACTCATATTTCAAACTGAGTTGGTTCTGTCAACACAGCCAGGTACAGAGGCCCCGAGGTCTCAGGTTGAATGGCCCCCGATTCTGAACTACTTGAGAAAGCTCGAAGTACCCGCTGATAAGAACCAAGCCCGGTGTTTGAAGAGGCATTCATTCCGGTTTGTTCTGATAGAGGATGTGTTATACAAGAGGTCCTTTGCCGGACCCCTGCTGCGATGCCTGAGCACGGAGGAGGCAGAATATGTGCTAAGGGAAATTCACGAGGGATGCTGTGGAGACCATCTCGGGGGTTTGGCTCTGGCCAGAAAGACCCTCCTTGCTGGATACTTCTTGCCGACCCTGAGGAATGACGTGATCAGGACTGTAGTCACTTGTGAGGGTTGTCAGAGGAACAGCATGTTCCACTTAAGGCCAGCAAGGCTCATGAAAGCGTAACGTCGGTCTGCCCTTTCGATAAATGGGGTTTGGATATTGTGGGACCTTTCCCGATAGCCCCAAAGCAAAAGAAATTTCTGTTGGTGGCTGTGGATTATTTCTCGAAATGGGTCGAGGCCGAACCTTTAGCCAAGATTGCCGAGGAAAATGTGCTGGACTTTCTGTGGAAGAACATAGTTTGCCATTTTGGAGTACCCAGAAAATTGATATCAGACAATGGGAGGCAGTTCCAGGGGCAGAAGTTAATGGCTTGGTGCAAGGAAATGAAGAACGAACAGGCATTTACATCGGTGGGTTACCCGCAGAGCAACGGGCAGACAGAGGTCACCAACAAATCGATTGTGCAAACGTGAAGGCAAGACTGTACGGGGTTAGTAAGGATTGGGTGGATGAGTTACCAAGTGTGTTGTGGGCTTACAGAACTACAGCTCGCATCCCAACTGGAGAGACGCCTTTCAGCATGGTATATGAAACGGAGGCCGTGCTCCCAGCTGAGGTCGGAAAAACCTCTGCCAGTGTCCAAGCCTATGATGACAACAATGAGGAACACCGGGCTCTGGATTTGAATTTGATCTATGAGAAAAGGGAAAGGGCTGCTATAAGGATGGAGGCTTACCGTAGTAAGATAGTCAAAGCCTACAACAAAAGGGTGATACCCCGAAATTTTCAAGTGGGGGACCTCGTCCTCAAAAAGCTCAACCCAGCAGGGGAGGTGAGAAAGCTCGACCCCCGATGGGAGGGACCATACAAAATAGTCCAAAGGCTGAGTTCCGGATCGTACTACCTAGAGAAGGGCGAAGGCCGACGTCTAAAAAGACATTGGAATGCATATCACCTAGAAAATATTATTCCTAGGAATTTTATTATTGTTATTTCAATTCGATGTACGAACACTATTATTTAACGATCTTTTCCTTTAAATCTCATCACCAAATAATAGCACAGGTCCGCCCTGCATGCTAAAGCCCAGGTGTATGGGCCCTGTCACAAATAAAAGCACAGGTCCGCCCTTCATGCTAAAGCCCAGGTGTATGAGGCCCTGACACAAATAATAGCACAGGTCCGCCCTGCATGCTAAAGCCCAGGTGTATGAGGCCCTGGCACAATTAAAAGCACAGGTCCGCCCTGCATGCTAAAGCCCAGGTGTATGAGCCCTGGCAACAAATTAAAAGTGCAGGTCAGCCCTATCACTAAAGCCCAGGTGTATGAGGCCCTGGCACCAATAAAAGTACAGGTCAGCCCCGTCACTAAAGCCCAGGTGCATGAGGCCCTGTCACCAATTAAAAGTGCAGGTCAGCCCTGTCACTAAAGCCGAGGTGTATGAGGCCCTGGCACAAATTAAAAGTGCAGGTCAGCCCTGTCACTAAAGCCCAGGTGTATAAAGCCCTGGTACAAATTAAAAATGAAGGTCAACCCGGTCACCTAAGCTCGGGTTTAGGTGGCTCGGGTGCAGACCAGACGACAAGCGTACACTCATTTACGCACGAGCTCGTATCATTGGAAGAGTTGTCCGATGGGCTTATTATCTTTGGAGTTAGTACATGTCAGTCCTATGTGGTATTTAATTATATGCGTAGGATTATTTTAAGTTATTATTGTGGGATAATCCACCCTAAACCATGGATCAGCCCGACCACCAGAAGTGGTCAGGACGGGCGTAAATTTGCAATCAAGAAAATTTCTAACTTACAAATAATTGAACGGGTTGCTTCGAAGAGGCTAGACAGCAGTCAAAGTTCAAAATAATTTCATTACAACGGGATACATCCAAAACATAATACAAACATCCGAGGAGAACAAAGTAAGAAAAATACAGGGGGAATTAAAAACAAGTCGATCTAGTTGACGAAGTCGGGAGGGATGTTGGCAATAATCGCTTTGAGGTCCAGGAAGTCGTCAGGGTCCTGGTCATTAGGTGGGAAGCCCTTTGCCTGGAATTGGCCCTTACACCCTTCAAAACCGAGGTCCAAAAATTTGAAGGCTTTGGAGGCCAACATGTGCGTGAACTCCTCGGATTTGACAAAGGCCTCCCGACGGGCTGGTTCGCCAGCCACATATGAGGCCAGCTCAGACTTGACCCTCCCGAGCTCGGCCAGGGCACTTAACATGTCCTGCTCCTTTTCGACCAGGGCACCGTGAAGCTGTTCGACATCAGCTCGTAGCCGGGTCACCGAAGCCCGGTGATATTCCAGTTCTGCAGCGTCCGCCTCGGACTTAGTAGTAGCATTCTCAGCCTCCGACTTGGCTTCCCGCACAGCTTTCCTCGCATCCCTGGCTGACTGACCGTAGCTCGCACCCCGATGAATGCTTTCACACATCATCACCAGACCCTGAAAAGAAAAAGGGGGAGGGGGTCAGTTCTATATCCGGCGAGAAAAATCCTGGCAACTTTAAAAAAAAAAATATTTACCGATAAGGCCCAAGATACCCCTTCCTCTGCTAGGGGTCTCCACCTCAGCTCTGCTAGAACTTGCTGATCAGCAGCAGAGGTCAATCCCTCCACGATTTGAGCAGAGAGCCCCGAAGGGGCCGAATTGATCAGGCTGACCTCTCAAGTATAACCCACTGGCACCCTAGGTGAGCCCGGGTCGGCGGGAGCAACGGACTGATGGCTCGGAGGGGAAGTGGGTGGGGTGTCAATCTCATGAATGACCGGGGAAGTAGCCACTTCTTCCCGGATCGAGACCGCGGCCGCACCCTTGCCCCTTTTCCTCTTCCGTAGGCCAGTTTCCTCCCTAACCTCTTCAGCGCGAGGTGGGCTGGCCCCTGGGGATGGCTGGGTCGGAATGACAACGGGGGCGCCAGGGGGTTGGCTCGAAGGGCCTGCCCTAGCCGCCCCTTTCCCCGTTTTCTTCTGAGACGCCATGGCGGATAGCAGCTGCTGGAGATACATGTTATCTGCAAAAGAAAGGGCTCAGGTCAGACATATGAAACAGGATAAAAACGATAAACAGGGGCCAGATAGGAAGAACGTACCACCAGGGACGTCTGGATAGGAGCTCAGCCCAAAACGCCTGAGTATGTCCTCCCTGATCAGGGCAGCCGAATCGAAGCGCCGAGCCCCAATGGTTGAAATAACCGTTTGGAAGAACACATCTTCTTTGTATTTTTTGGGCAAGGATCGGGGGGTCGGTAAGGAATCTCGTCAGGCCATGGGGCAGGCCCAGCGTCGAGGTGGTTTGACAAAAAAATAGGTATGTTTTCATCCTTTACGGGAGCTCGGGATGTTATTTAGAAACTTATAAAATGTTCGGCACCGAAGTAAAACACCCCAGGAGACTGGGTTTTCTTAACCTGAAAAAAATAATGAAGAAGAGTAGGGGAGAAAGGCAGATCCAGGGATCGAAAGAGGGCGGTGACAGAGACCAGGCTCTGGTAGGAGTTGGGGTAAGTTGGCTCAGAGAAACGCAGTGAAAATGGGAGAACTCCTGGTAAGAAAGGGGGATAGGAAAGCGGAGTCCGCTCTTAAGTTGCTCAATGAAGAAGAGAAAGTACCCGGGCGGGGGGAGATGCGGATGTTCACCAGCCCTAGGAACCCGGACGTTGTGGTCCGGCGGGATAAACCACGTACGGAGAAGGTGCTCGGCATCGGGAGAAACCCCCGAGTCGAGAATCTCGTACCAAGGAAGTCTAGCCTGGGCCAGACTCCTCGGGTCAAAAACCTCTAAGGTAGGGAGAGAAGGGTCAAAAATTCTAAGAGGGACCTGTCGGAGGGGTGCCACCTCGGGAATGTTTCCTTCGGGAGCATCCGATCTCCGACCCGATGGGCTGGGCATCTCAAACACCTCGGCATCCTGGTCCTCCCCACGAAAGAGAGCACCAGAGGTGGAAGATGTGGAGTTTGACATTAAGAACAGAAAAGAAAGGCAGAGCTGACTTACAAGATTTATGAAAGACGATTGATCAAACCTAGAGCACAAATGAATGAAAGTGACTCGAGAGCCTCTATTTATAGAGGATATGGCGAGTGGGCCGAGAAAGACAGGCCCAAACCAACGGCGCAGATTAAGGAATCTGAATGGTCGGAGCACCAGATAAGGGCACGTGGCCTGACAGCCACTCCTAGGGTTTGGTACAAGACATCTATGACCCCGGGACCAGGAGTTGTCCCATCAGAGGACCAAGGTGTCAGGAGTAAATAAAGTTCGCCATAAACCCATTAGTCGAGGCAGCGCTACTCTAGCTCGACTTGGGGGGATACTGATGATATCCCTAGCCCTGGAGGCCCAGTAGGTTTAGGGACCCGAACTTTATTTGGGCGCGGTCAGTTGGGGACCCGTTTACAGCCCAACAAGGGAAGTCGTCAGGACGGATACCACGCTGTCCTCTTCAAGCTCGCCGCCCGTGCCGAGTTGACACCGGGCACGACCACCTCTGGCCAGCTGCCGTGTTCTTTTCCGAGCAGAGCCCTATTACGCGCTCCTTGACCATAATCATCGGGGCAACCTCCGAGCTGAGGCGAGGATGTACCTCAAGAGGTCGGGACGGGCAGCCATTGGCCAGAGCAACCTCCGAGCTGAGGCGAGGAGGTACCTCAATAGGTCGGGACGGGCTGTCATTGGCCAGGACAATCGAGCTGAGTCCGAGAGGGTCACTGACACACCTATGGTGGTCCTGTGTACTGGGACTGGGGTTACAGGAGTCGGACACCTATTAAATCAAATGCTAGGCCCATTAACCAATTAGAGGATGGTCAAGTACCTTGAGTACGAAAACCATATCCTCGGATGCAGACAGAATCGCAAAAGCAGGGAGGCCGTACGAGGTAGGTAACCGTTGTAGGTGGTCCCCCGTCTGTAGTTCTCCCCCGGCATCAGACATTGTCTCCAAAGTCCAGGCAATGCTGGACCACGGTTGGACCACTGACGACCCTCCCCCTATAAAAATGAGAATTGTTAACAAGAGAAAGGGCTGAGAAAAAAAAGGGATCATTCACCTGTTTGATCGTCGGAGACTCTTAACCGGTTAGATTTTCCCAGGCTCCGGCTTAACCAGGGCTTTCATGAGATAGCTCATCCCTTCCCCCATATAAATTCATTTTGTTATCAAAGCGAACCAAAAAAGAAGGTAACAGATATTATGTAGGAACCCAAGGAATTAAGCATTTTATGACTAAAATATGATGAGAAATGCATAAATGTGACAGAATTCAAATTGAGACTTAAAGTTGGAATTTGACAGCTCCAGTATATGTTGCACCCTAGCGCCACTTATGTATTAAATATTTTCTGGCATATTTCACGTAAATTTTGAAAGGAGATATTGCGAAAATCCGGAAGAATAATATAATGAGATTGGCAAATAAAATCTGAGGAGATTATTAAAATATTATATTAGAGCAATTTGATTGGAAGGAAAAAAACGAGATTTACGGAATATAGGGGACGTAACATTCGGACGAATGAGAGGAAGAGATTTGGACGTACAGACTTGTGGAGATTGGAACGTGGAGAATTCTAACTAGGAGGGACTTTAGAAGCAATCGAGAGATTAGAGAGGATTTTAGATATTTACGTAAATATATTTTACGTGAGGAGGTGACTGGATACACGCATACAGAACAATCCACGTACAGATATAGAGAGGGACGTGAAGAGCAAGAACAGGAGACGAAGGTGCAGACTTGAGATAGAGACGTAAAGCAATTTACGTAAAGAAGGAGGCAAAAGACCGAGACTAAAACGAAGAAGAGGAGAACATCAATCGAGGTGGCGCGCTTACACCGAAGGATATAGATTTGACGACGGGGAAGACGACGGCGACTATCGGAGACGGATGGCTATCATTCAATTCGTTTGATTATCTTTTCCTTTATGTTTATAATGATTAAGAACATGTCTATTATTAACATGCATCATCTCGGCACTATTCATGGGAGCACAAAGACTGAATATAGCAGCCACAACCATGCAAGTGAAAGTTCCCACAATCTAGGCAAAAATGATGGAGAGTCGTTGAATGATGATGATCCAATCAAGACCAAGATCAAACATGGAATGATAGCTTGGACAACTAAGGAAAGTTCACCAAATAATCATCACACAGTTAAGGAAACATCGGCTCTCAAGGCTTGGATATCTCCAACAAAAAGGCACATACCAAATCAAGACAATCTCACAAATTATTGTCTTTAGTCACGTGATTCACTTTCTTATTTCTGCTACTGTATCAATTCATCCTAATGGCTTAGTGTTTAAATACTTGCTACAGTTCTCGTATGTATAATAAGAAAAATTAGTACATCAATGAATAAGACCAGATGTGTTAATGCTTACATTAGTAACTTCTTGTTCAAATTTCTTCTTGGTATCAGAGCAGGTGCCGCCACAAGCGGCTACCTGTCGCTGTGAGCGGCTCCAACCACAACAGCTTCCTCATGCACCTTCTGTTCATCATAGCAGTAGCCGTAAACACAAGAGTTGCGAGCTCAAAAAATTCCTACACTAATCCATGCTTCCGCACAAATCATTGCTGCAAAACCATTCGTTATTGTAGCACCAAGTCATTGCTGCAGCGCAGACATTGCCGCAGTACCAGTAGCCGACACAACGGTGAACAAAAAAATTCACAAACCATTACTGCAGCGCAAACATTGCTGCAGTACCAGTAGCCGATACACCGGTGAAAAAAAAAACTTCAAACCATTACCGCAGCGCAAACGTTGTTGTAGTATCAGTAGCCGACACAACGGTGAAAAAAAAACAAAAATCCAAACCATTGACGCAGTACCAAGTTGTCCACAACGATGCAAACCATTGATGCAACACCAGTCGCAAACAGCGAGCACAAACCACAGCACCTCCAACCAAGTTTCTGATCTCTTTACGAAGTCTATGTTCAAATCAGCATTTCGCCACTTCCAGGTCAAACTCTGCCTCCAGACCCGGCAAAGCTTGCGGGAGGGTATTAACATGCATCATCTTGGCACTATTCATGGGAGCACAAAGACTGAATATAGCAGCCACAACCATGCAAGTGAAAGTTCCCACAATCTAGGCAAAAATGATGGAGAGTCGTTGAATGATGATGATCCAATCAAGACCAAGATCAAACATGGAATGATAGCTTGGACAACTAAGGAAAGTTCACCAAATAGTCATCACACAGTTAAGGAAACATCGTCTCTCAAGGCTTGGATATCTCCAACAAAAAGGCACATACCAAATCAAGACAATCTCACAAATTATTGCCTTTAGTCACGTGATTCACTTTCTTATTTCTGCTACTGTATCAATTCATCCTAATGGCTTAGTGTTTAAATACTTGCTACAGTTCTCGTATGTATAATAAGAAAAATTAGTACATCAATGAAATAACACCAGATGTGTTAATGCTTACATTAGTAACTTCTTGTTCAATTTTCTTCTTCTATGTGTTTCTTTAATTTCATGAACTAATTTATTATTCTAGAGTTAGACAAATCTTGACTTGAAACTATGCCTTTGATTATTGATTGAATATATTTTGGTTTTTCGTTTGGTTTATTTGTGATTCCTGATTTGCATGCGTTTCAATTAACTGATCACTAGTTGAATCGTCATATTTATTTAGAATATATCACTCGAGAGATGGGGTTTTGAATAGGACCGTAGGAATTTACATCGTTGGAAGTTTATATAGTCGAGAGACGTATAACTCCAACGAAGCCATAGAACGAATCTAGCGCTATCGAAATTGTTTAATAATTATGTTAGGTGGAAACATCAAGATGATTGTTGGATGATTATTTCTATTTAACACTCGAGAGAGGTAATAGAATAACATAGGATTCATGGTTAATAAATTAGAAGAACACGACATAGTGGATAGTTGAGTGAAGTCGAACCTCTAGAATCCGTTCTCATTGATTTTCTCCACTTAAATTCTTCATATTGCTAATTTATTTTATTTTAGTAGATTAGTTTAATAAATATGCTATTGATTGTCTAAATAAAGTTGGGACTATTCTAATTACTGTACTTGATATAACTTAATTTTCAATCCATGTGGGTTGGACATCCGTACTTTCAAATTCCTATACTAAAGCTTGACATCGTACACTTGTGGTATGTTTTACACGCATCAGTACTCAAAATTTTGTCAACCATCGATGCCATTGGATAGCAATTCCTTCTAAAGAAAATGATGCTAGTTGGACTTGTTGGTTAGATGCAATGTTTTTGAAATCATAATACTGCTCTGCATTATAGATCCAACAAATTGGGTCCTCACCATTAAATTTTCCGAATGACAAGGGAACATGTTGATAATGGGTTTGACTGGTGAAGTTAGAGGGAGAAGTATGTAGGCGTGAGATTTTGTTTCTGCCAAATGGGTTGTCCTCCCCATTAAATTTTGGGAATGACAAAAAGGGAAGCTGTTGATGATGTGTTTCAGTGGTGAAGTTAGATGGAGAAATATATGGGTGTGGGATTGCGTTTTTGCCAAAGGGATTGGCTTCATGATGATTGGTATTTGGACTATGCGAGGTTCAAAGGGATTGAAGCTTGGTTAACACCATTTGAAGGTGGCGTGAATCTGATCAAAGTTTGATTCATGTCGAGCTAAGATTCCACTAACATCATTGCAAAATTTTGCATATATTTTACCACGGGTATCCATGGTCGTGACGTCGTAAACCTGCACTGATACCACTGATATGTAGAATTTAGGAACATATGAGAAGTAGACATAAGAGTGAGAGAGAAGACTTGTGAATTCAATATGCTTTTCATAATAATCCTCCTTCGAACATGGTTCATACAATTTATAATAGTCCTAAGAATTAGATAATAACTACACACTAATCATATATTCAACAACTGCATAAAATTTATTGTGCGGGAAATTATTGTTGTACCTCTTAACGGACCGTGATCATATCTAACGTAATCTGACTCTTGTAATATATTACCTCCCAATATAATAAAAATTGAATCGACATGCCTTCAAAAATTAACAATATAACAAATAATTAATAAATTAAGTTACTAAAAAATTTAAATAATTTAAAACATAAACATAATTCTTACATGAAAATATTTGAAGGTTGTATCAGCAGATTAAGAGTCACGATACTCTCGATTTCGCTCGTTTATAATGCAACACTTTGTTTTGCTCATTTTTGCTTCTGTATTTCGGATGCCGAGCGGTCAGCAATATATACTGATGAAGGCGTCATGTGACATGACGCCTTCAGATAAAAAACTACTTTTTTAACTGAAGGCGCCACTTGACAAGACGCATTCTAGTAAAAAAACTAATATTTTTAATTGAAGGCGCCACACCCTTGTGGTGTGGCGCATTCTAATTAATTTTTTTTTAATTGAAGGCGCCATTGTAGATGGCACCTTCAATTGAAGACGTCATCTGCAATGTCTTTTTCAGTCATTTTCATAATTTGGCTCCACTCAAATTAATTTGTAAAATTAATTATTATTTTCGAATATTTTATTAAAAAACCCATAGAGTTTCCCTCGTAATATATTCGAGCCAACATGGTTCCAAATATTATCATTTGAAACTAATAAACCTAAACAAATTCGTATATGATTTTAAATTATATAAATGGAGGTGTCATGGATCGATAGACTATTGTCACGTGTCGATTCTTTAGACCGAAACACCGTGCGGCACTTAAGAGATCCAGGCCCTCGATCTGAAGTCTACCGTCCATCTTAGGAACTATGGTGTATGTCTCCTTGCTACGCCCAAGCTCATTTTCAAATTGGATGGCCGACAACATGCTTGGCCCCTTTGCCACCCTCTTGGCCCGTATAGTGTACATGGTATTTGTACCAAAAATATACAATGAATTTGAAAAGGGTAGAATACAAGCTCGTACCTTATCGAGCCACTCCAACCCAAGTACAACGTCATAGTCGTCCATGGGCACCACCATGTAGGAGACATATCCCTGTCATTCTCCTATTGTGGTTTTTACTCCCCTAGCCATCCCGACAATTGGTTTGGCTAATGCATTCACCGACTTGATTGACCCTCCGGTTGGTGTGATGGCAAGTCACAGCTTCTTTGCCGCTTCCTCCCGGATGAAGTTGTGTGTGGCTCCCGTGTCCACCAATGCCTTAACTTGTCGTCCCCTGACCAAGGCATCCACGAACATTGACCCACCATTGGGTCCTTTGGTTGATTCCACCTTTGGCTTGCCGACATTGAGAATTCGTAGGGATCCGATTTGTGTGCCCCCCTCCTGCGGCTCCTCATCTTCATCGGTCAGGACTGCTAGCTTGCTCACCCTCGGACAATTGGCTATGAGGTGGTTGGCTTTATGACAAACATAGCAAGTCTTGACGCTTTCATTGATTTTGTTCCTTGGCGGGCTTACACTATCGGTCTCCCAGGACACCATCCCTTTAGGTTGCCTAAGCACAACTCTCTTCATAGTATTGAGACGGCGAAGAGCTCCAAGTTGTGCTGGCTCATTTTCTCGTTCCTCCTCTTCTCTAATTAGGGCGGAGAGCTTGGAACGCTTTGGGAACTCTCTTGCCCAGTGAGGTCCTTCACATAAGAAACAAGATATTTTGGTCATGTCATACTTCTTCTCGGGCGCCTTTCCCTTGAATGGTTTCTTGTGTGAATTGTCTTCTTCGGTGGTATGTTCATCGTCTTCATATTTTCCATCTTTGTTTGATTTGGAGGTGTCGACTTTCTTGAACTCGATGAGTGATTCGACTGCGACAATGGCTTGAGACAAGGTTTGCACTCCCCGTCGTTGCAACTCCACCTTGGCCCAATTCTGCAAGCCATCCATGAATGTAAACAAAGCATCTTTGTCACTCATTTCGGGTACCTCTAGCAAGAGTTCTTGAAACTCTTGACAATAGTCCCTCACTTCTCCCTTTTGAGCAAGGCGACGTAACTTTGCCCGGGCCTCATCCTCGGCGTACTCCGGGTAAAATTGATGTTTGAGTTCAACCACGAACTCCTTCCAAGTTTCGATACGGGCACCCCCACGCCTAGTATCGTCGCATCTCCGTCTCCACCAAGTCATAGCAATATCAGTTAAGTATAAGGCGGCCGTTTGTACCTTAATATTGTCATCCATGACACCCATGCAATCTAAGTATTGCTCCAAGCCCCATAGGAAGTTGTCGATGTCCTTTGCCACTCGCTTTCCCGCATAAGCTTGTGGTTTTGGCACGTCCACGCTAAATGGTGTATGAGCAATGGGCCCTCCCTGTCCCATGCTTGCTCGACATGATGCTAGCTCCCCTTTGAGCTCTTTCACCTCGGCTTGTAGCGTTCCGATCATGGCTTCCAACTCGTCGTTCTTAATTTGGAATACCCCTGCCAAAGCATTGAGAGCTCCTTGAAATTCCCCTCGAATTTCTTCTTGGCTTTCATCCTCATGCTCCTCCCCCTCGAAGTCGGCAAAGGCAAGTTCCAATTTTGCAAGACGAGCGTCGAAGGCACTAATGTCCCTCGACTTTTCCCTTCGGCCCTTGTTGGATTGATCAGTGACTTCCGACATGGTGCTAGTGTTGATGCTTCCTTTGTCTTGAGTTTGAGCCTCGAACCTGCTCTGATACCACTTGTCACGTGTCGATTCTTTAGACCAAAACACCGTGCGGCACTTAAGAGATCCTTGCCTCCGAAGATGCTAAGTAAGCCTTTAAACCCGCAAGGAAGCTAAGAACTTAGAAAGAAAGCTTTAAGATAAGGAATGCTAGACACTTGGGTGGAAGACTTAGATTCAAACTTGGATGATTACAAATGAAGAGAGCAAGCCTATTTATACAACTCTTCCTACAAATGAATGGCTAGGATCTAAACTATTCTATGGTGGAGAATAACTCTCCAGAATGTTCTAGGCTATGGAGTATTTTAGATTGTACCATTCTATTACATTCTAGAATTCACTACATTATAAAGGAATGTATAAGTGATGTTTAGAATCTTCCGGGTTACTTCAAAGTATTCTCCGAGCTTCTGGACTTTTCCGGGGTATACCAAAGTGTTCTTCGGGCTTCCGCAAGCTTCCGAAACATCCAAAGCCTCTAGATTTGGTGGAATCTTCTAGAGAATCACGGAACGTAACACTATACTTAATATAAATATTATGCATATAATAATTTATGTCCTTTTTATTGCGAAAATTTCAATCTTGAAAGTGTGCAATAGATCAACTAGAATTTTCCATATATATATTTAATTCATTAACATTATTTTAATCAAATATATAGTATATAAAATGAAAATTCTAAACATTTCCTTTTTAAATTTACTTAAGTAACTAACATCAAGAAGCATTTCAACCTCTATTCGCCACAAGACGAAATTATATGTCTTGAAAGGGTAGTTGCCTCTCTCAAATTTTTTCATTATTATAATAAGAAAAACAATATTATTATATATGTCATATTATATTTTGATCCCTATTAAATTATTTTTTGCCCCTATTTTTTATGTCATTAACTTTTTTACCCTTAATAAAATGATATTCACCCTTCATTTGTAACCTAAAATTTAATATGTGGTTTCAAGTCGTCTAATACCATGTATCATCATCAGAAGTCTTACTTTATTTTTTTGAGATTGTAGGGGTTAAATATTTGTCAGCACAATGTGGGATTCGAACTCGAGTCATCACAAGTCTTATTTAATATCATCTTATCCACTTGTTTGGAGCATCCAATATATTATAGTCTCATAAATTGGTTCACATTTAACAATATTATATTTTGTATTTTTGGACTTCTACTCGTTTAGATAACATTATTTAATTTTTTGCGAGCATAATTTTCAACAATGCACCTTACATTATATTATTACTCTATGTTTGTGGAGTTAAGTACATAGTTATCTAATATAATAATTTTAAACTCAATAGGATGATTCTGACATATAATATTTTTCAAGGATTGAGAAATGTTTTTTTAAATAATCCCATAAATTTTTTTTTAAAAAAATATTACTCCCTTGTGCAAGTTAATTTATAATTTCTTAGTTTAAATCTCTCGGTCACATTTAATGTTTGAACAATCATATGCTTGTTTCTTCACTAAATTCTCCTACTTACTCCAATATCAAATAAATTATTTAGGGTATGTCCAAAATGGACAAATTAAAAACGATTTTCCTTTTTACTTTTTAAATATATTTTCTAGCAATATAGATTTTACTTATTTTAATATATAATCATACCATTTCAACTAAATTATCAAATCCACATGGCAGATATTAAATTGTAGACAATAAAATATTTAATATTTATCTCATTTACGTGCCTGATCTCGTGAGTATATTATTTTCCTTTTGTTTGGAAGGAAGATGGTGTAAATGAACCTCAGTCGACAGTCGTAAAGATACACATAGGATTAGTTAGTTGGAATCAGTTCACCTAAACAGTCATATCTTATCTCAATTGTGGTTAGATTGATTATGACGATTATGATTTTAAGGACAATATTCTTGAGAGTTAATCAAGATTTGGATGAGAATATTCTCATACTCAAGCCTCAATTGCGCATGTTAATCCCCCTTTGGCGAAGCTATTAAATAAATTATCCCTCTTGGTTGCTTGCGACTAGCATATCCTTAATAGTATCTCTATTTGGATTTTAAAAAGAAAGATAGATAAATTATATAGTTATCTTAAAATTTTATTACAGTTTTAGGTAAAAAATGGCCAAGAAAATTGTTTGTATCAAATTCGCCTAAAAGATATTTTAGAAGCTCATAAAGGTCCATTTATGGGCTAGGGCCATAAAGGTCTATATGAAATCCTAACAACATCATGGCATGCTCAATTATCTCTTAACATAGCTATGTTAGGCTCTTTAACCATTGTTGTAGCTCACCATATGTATATCATGCCCCCTTATCCATATCTAGCTACTGACTACGGTGCACAACTGTCATTATTCACACATCACATGCGGATTGGTGGATTTCCCATAGTTGGTGCTGCTGCACATGCATCCAAAACGGAAAATACCAAAAAGTTCGAATTCACAGCTAATATCATTGATTCTATTGACATTGACATAATAGGAATATTTCGTCTATTAAGGAGGATTCCCCGAATACCTGAAATAGAGATGATCATAGAAAATGTAAAATATTGGGATCCATTTCGGCAATGTAGAATGATTAAGAAATTCAAATGTTATAACTTTTTTAAAAAAAAACTTAATTAAGGTTGGAATGAGGGTGCAAACAAGTAAAACTAGATCGATCTAAACTTGATCGCTTCGAGCATAATGTCGATATGAGGTTCGAAATTTCTCTTCGACTGAGCTCGAGAATTAAAATTTATTGCTAGCTACTCACCGCAACCAATCCTAGACTGAATACTTGTTATGAGGTGTGAACGAACTATTAATTAGTAATTAATGTATAGACGAGATAATGATGTACTTACCAAACTCAAGAAATTGATCCCACTACAATATTTTAGCTTTTATATTCTATCATAGTAGATTTTAAAATTTGTCTCAAATTGTCGTCCCTACTTCATATATTTTTTTTTAAATATATATATATATATATATATATATATATATATATATATATATATATATATATATATATATATATATATATATATCTTACTATATTATAATGCCTAAGCCCCTTATATTAACTACCTTGGTATGTCAAATTTGAATTTACCAAACTACCCCCTCCAATGGTTTGTTGTGGTTCTTTGTTGTATCTTTTGAATTGTAATATTAATCAATGTATATGTCTCGTTTATTTCATTAAACGTATCAATTCGTATGCATTATATATTACGTTACACACGCAACACGTGTGCGTCATCTGCTAGTATATATTATATGCACGACTGATGACGGTTAAAATGAAGTTTTTGTACGTAACGCAAGTGTATTGATATAAAATAATATATATAATTAACTTGACCGGCAAAAGGATGGTACAACACTGTTTAAGAGCACGCGTGGTGTACTGTCAAGCATGATACCCTTATTATTATTAAGTCAGGGTTAGGGCCCCTCCCGCTTGCCTATTTTACTCTTATCCTAATTTTCCAAGTAGGCCCCGTTGCCTATTTTACTACTATCCTAGTTTTCCAAGATTTCTTCACATCCATTGTCCATTATAATACTTATGATTAAGTTCAGTTATTAAAGTCAAATCCATTAGTTTTGATGGAAAATTCTTGTGTGAGACGGGTTTGGCCCTGCCCCATTTATTAAACTACATAAAAGAAAATTAGTTTATCGTCTTTGATTAATTTTGGTTAATATATTTGGTTTAATTCATTTTCTTGCATATGTGATGTGGGGTCTCGATGTATATAAGAATCTCTCAAAATTTTAATGAGTTAAAAAGGAAGATAAATAAGCATGACCTTATTTTTTTGATATCTCATTGTTTAGTCTCTGATCAATACAACAACAACTAAATCTTTAATCCCAATGAATTGGGGTAGGCTACATGAACAATAGAGAGAATCAAGTAGTGTCGGACACATGCGTCAGTCTTCTCCAAACACTTCTTCTATCAGTCAACATATCTTCTGTAATCCCATTGCACTCTTTGCATATAACTTCGAGCCATGTCTTCTTCGGTCGTCCTCGCTCTCGTGAACTGGCCGAAATCCATGGACTCCACTCGATGCACAGGTGCACTGCTGGGCATACGTCGAACATGACCAAACCAGCGTAAGCGGCTTTCTTGCATCTTCTCTTCTATACAAGCTACAACTACTTCAGCTCGAATATCTTCATTCCTTATTTTATCTTTTCTGGTTTTACCGCATATCCAACGAAGCATATGCATATCTGGATGTAATTCCTCTTGGATGCCCAACATTCCTACCCATATAACACTGCTGGTCTAACGACGGTTCTATAGAACTTCCTTTCAATTTCAGCGGGATATTACGATCGCATAGAACTCCGGTGGCGTTTCTCCATTTCAACCAGCCAGCCTGAATCATGTGGTTAACGTCGCTGTCAATCTCTCCATCCTTTTGGATAACTGAACATATGTATCGAAATTTGCTGCTCGTCGATACCTCTTGACCACCGAGTGCTACAACATCGGAATCCCGAAAGGAACGATCACTAACTCTGCACTCCATATATTCCGTTTTAGACCCACTTAATCTAAAACCCTTGGATTCCAAAGTCTCTCTCCATAACTTCAATCTGGCATTTACCCCTGTCATTCTCTCGTCGATTAACACAACATCGTCAGGAAAAAGTATGTTCCAAGGTAATTCAGTTTGTGTCTTTTGTTATCTCATACATCACTAGGGCGAACATGAAAGGACTCAATGCAGACCATTGATGCAATCCAATAGTGATCTTTAGTCTCTGATCAATGATGGAAACAAATATTTTATCATACTATAAAAGAAAGTATATATGAGACTAATTACATTTTGGAAATGTTATTGACTACCTCATGGGATAGTGCCCCATGAGATAAAACCATACGTTCATTGAGAATATTCCCAATAATATTGGGTATGGATATTCCCAATGAAAGAAAGGATTTAGTCCATGAGGCACTAGTCTATGAAGTAGCCAAGACCTAATCCACATTTTGATATATGCATATATAATATTTCCATAAAATTGTGCATAACTTTTAAATAGAGGAAGCAACTCCCACCATTAACACCATCCCTTTGCGTTAGCTTATTTGAATTTTTATTACCTTGATCCTTTTTTGGTATTTCAAATGGGGCCAGAGTGAATGCCACTACAAGTTTGAAGTACTGACATTTGTTGTGTTATATTAATTAAAATAATAACAAATAAATTTCAAATATTGTTCAATATCCCGTTTTGACAGAAAAAAAAAGTGTCTATAAACGAGTGTTCAATACTCAAATTTCACATAGGTTTATAGTCACACGTCGACTAGTATCATATGTTGAACAATACATGTTGATATTCTTTTTGGATGGGTGTTAGATTGCTACCATCAGTCGACTCCTTTAATCCTCGGTGATCAGTACAATTCGATGATAAGAGACATAACCCAAAGCAAATGGGCTCGTGACAAGAACTGGAAGGGTCTACTCAATCACATCTCTCTTTTGGACTCTTTTTTGGATTCTGATTATTCATTTAGTACTTGTAATTGTATGTATTGTAATGACTTTAACTTTTCTTGCTCTTTAACCAATTAATTTTATTCCGTCGAAATAAGTGTTGGAGTGCAATAATTATCTCTGTTTGGATAGTAATCTAAACGCGATGCTTGAGCTACTCCATAGTTTAAATATTAGAGTTACATCGACAGAGCAGATTGTATTGATTATATCTCATCGCTTGGATATCGAAACGACTTGTTTTTGATTGGTTGGACAACCAACTCAAACCATTGAAGTCATATTTCACATCAGATTGGTTATTTCGAATGTTATCAAGGAGAAAAATTGTCTGCGATACTGAGATGGACAAATCGTAACAGCAAGCTATTATAGCAGACAAGCTCTAGTATGTTGGTCATAACTCCTAGCTCGCTTATAGAAATGGAACGGTTCAGTATGCATTGGAAATATAAGAAGAAGATATACAAGTCATCTTCGGAAGTTGAAAGCTGAATCAAAGTCTAACATGGTTAAAATGCACCTGCAAGTTACTGGTCTTGCTGCTGTGCATAGTCTCGTATTTCGAACAACCAGATCTCATATGTTGTCTAAATCGAGTGATTCTTGGTTATCTGGAAAGCCAAGGAAGAGGCTGCAACTTTTAAGTTCATCACCTTGCCAGAAATCAACGAATCAAGATCTATATTGAAGAGATTGAGGCGACTGAAACAAGCTACCGCGCTGAGCTGAAATAACCTACCAAGCGATGACCTGCTCAAGCTGAAATTATTGAACTGAAAATACCGAGTTGAAAATACCAATCTGAATTATTGAGCTGAAATATGAAAGATGGCTTGGAACCATAATATGATAGTTGCAATGTCAGGAATCGTGCATAAACTTTTTCAATAGTCATATTCTTGTATCTAACGTTCAAATTATTGTTGTGGACTATAAACACAACTCCTTGAAAATCAAAGAAGGTGATTCAAGTTAGAATCCAACAATTCCAAAGAAGATTCAAAGTAGGGAACTTCGAAAATTATTCTGGTTGAAATAAGAGCCAACCCCAAACTTTAGACACCACTTACCTTGCTGTATCATATCGCATTTAGGATCATTTGTGCCACCCAATACACTCTATACATTGTAATAGTGAACTAAATTGTAAGAAGAATATTTATAACTATAAGACAAGTTGTCCACATATTTAGATGAGTTGCTAGGAGTCTAAGGTGTAAATGTGACCTCACCGTAGATGGGTTTGTACAAAGAGTTGCATTAATCAAAATCTTCTAGTTGAAGCCTTCCATCAATGGAATAATGAGAGATGCAGAAGAATTACACCACCATCGAACTTCCAGAAATAAATATGTGTGCATTTACTTTACTGCTTAGTTGAAGCATTTCAAGTGTTTGTAAAATGTTTCAACCAAAAGTATTTTTACATATTTTATTTGCATACCTTTAACATGATTTTCGAATGGTTAATCAATTTTAGAGCATATTATGTCGAGTGTCTTCAGCTCGGTTTAGAAACCTAACTCGATATAATCTCTCTGTATAATAATTGCAAGAACACAAGCTATTGAAAATCTCAAGTTGGTTGAACTCGGATGTGGACAGGTCACCCACCCTCGATTGATCTTAACAATTGGTATCAGAGCCAATGTAACATGTTCAATTTCCATGAGTTGCAAGTTAGTGCAATTATTGTGAGAGAGATTGCCGGGTTGCAGTAATTGTCTCTGTTTGGAGAGCGATCGAAGCGTGGCTTTTGGGCTGCTCTATGTTTTAAAGATTAGAGTTGCACCATTACCACAAGCTGTAACTTTTGTAAAAGCACAAGCAGTTGATCCTACAATTGGTATTAAAGTGGGTTGTTCTTGAAAAGCATTTTAACTGATTTTTAGATGAAAATCTATCAAGGAAAGTCATTTTCAAAATCTTCTCGTGAGCATGAAACTATTTTCATTGCATATTTTTCAAAAATATTGTGTAAAAATATTTGAAAATGAAACCTTTGTTTATTGCATTTTGCAGAAAGATATTTTCGTTTAAATCTTTTGTAAGATTCAAATGTTTCATTCAATCATTTCAAAAATCGAGCTATTGAAGTTCAAGTTGGTTGAACAGTATGTTGACTGGCCAGTGGTCACCCATCTCCCGATCGATCCTAACAATTGGCATCAGGGCCAATGTCACGTGTTGAATTCCTATGAGTTGCAAGTTAATGCAATTACTGGGAGATAGATTGTTGAAGTGCTCGTGGCACTTGAGTTGCTTTACGATTTAAATATTAGAGTTGCACAGCTACCACAAGCTATAACTTTTGATAAAAAGGATAAGCTCTTGATCATACAAAAAGTAATCACAATGTTTTGTCGGAAGCATTCCAACGTCATCAAGTCTAAAAGAATATATGATAAAATAGAGAAACTGATCCACCTTATTTCCATTTGATGAAGTTGTTGGTGTAAATTAACATATAGACAAGGATTACAAGTTGGACTACCAAACAAATTGAATTAGTGTTTATTAACTGCTTGTCTTATGTATGCTTTGATCATAAACAATAAGATTATTTTATTGAACAGATGTAAACATAAAATAAAGTAATGATGTGTTTTTTCATTACAACCGCTATCTCTTCGCTCTCTCTTGGGTGGGTTCTTTTGACATTTTCTCGAGAATATCAACATTATATATACATATATATATATATACATATATATATATGATGTATTTTTCTATAAAATGTGTAAAAAATAATATATATCATATATGCCATGTAGATGTAACAACAATAAAAAAAAAAACCTTAGGGTGACACGAGATCCAAAGGCATGCAACCAATTATATAATTGCATGTGATGATTTGATCTGATTGGATTTGATATTATATTTTTCAAAGTGCATATATCTTCTTGCACACTGCAAGCGAGGAGAACCATGTAAGTTCAAAACTCAAGCTTAGGCCGTCACACTTGGATTTTCCTTCTTCTCGAAATTTAGATTATGAATTTAATTTGAAGGATATATGTTTTATTTTATTATATTTGGAGTTATGAAGTGTGTTTTTAAGAAAAAAAACAATATGTATTTTTGAGTTATTTTTTATTAGTTTCTGTGATTTTAAAAAAAAATTAATATACAATAATATATTATTTTTGAGTGCTAATAGTTAAACTAGAAGAAATTATTATGCTAGAAGGAATTAATAAATAAAATAAAAATAAGAAGATATATTTGGTATTATTTTAGGTATCAAAATTTGGTCCCATGCAAAATCTTAACAAAGTGACGACTTATTGTACTAAATAAATTACAATTTCAAAATCATATTTTAAAATATATATGTGAAATTATTATTATTATTATCATTGAAAAAACCCGATATTAATTTCTTATTAGATCCAAATATGGTCCATTTTTAACAACTACATGCACAATATTTACAAAATTATATTATAATATAAGTTGTTCTATTACAAATTTTTATGTTACTAAATGATCATGTCGAAAAAAAACACAAAGAAAAGTCCAGGCTGTTTGATTGCTTTAATTCTGCTACATACAACTGTCTTAATAATTATTACATATATATAAGCCACGTATGGTTACTGTTTCAATGAACAGTAACCATACTTTTTTTCTTTTTTATCCGCCTATGGTACTGTTCATGGTTACTGTTCATGAACAGTAACCATAGGTTTTTTTCTTTTTTTATTTTCTTTTTCTTTTGTTTTTTTCTTTTATTTCTTTTTTTATTTTTTATCCGCCTATGGTTACTGTTCATGAACAGTAACCATAGGTTTTTTTCTTTTTTTATTTTCTTTTTTTTTTGTTTTTTTCTTTTATTTTTGTTGTTTATTATTTTTTTGCATCGGGTGCTGTTCCTATGAACAGTAAACGTCCATCATATTTTCTTTTATTTTTGTTATTTATTATTATTTTGTATAAATACGGATTTGTTTGGAAAGATTTGATCTTTGCCCCAATAGTGCATCCCTCTTATCTCAATTTTTTTTCTTTTGTTTTTTTCTTTTATTTTGTTATTTATTATTTTTTTGCATCGGGTATGAACAGTAAACGTCAATCCTATTTCCTTTTATTTTTGTTATTTATGGTTACTGTTCCAATGAACAGTAACCATACTTTTTTTCCTTTTTTTATTTTTTTATCCGCGTATGGTTATTGTTCATGAACAGTAACAATATGTTTTTTTCTTTTTTTGTTTTCTTTTTCTTTTGTTTTTTTTTTATTTTTGTTATTTATTATTATTTTGCATCGGGTGCTGTTCCTATGAACAGTAAACGTCCATCCTATTTTCTTTTATTTTTGTTATTTATTATTATTTTGTATAAATACGAATTTGTTTGGAAAGATTTGATCTTTGCCCCAATAGTGCATCCCTCTCATCTTAATTGTTTTAGATTTAAAATGTTTTCTTTTTTTAGAAAAAACCTTGTTGATTTTGTCAAGTATGAATTGATTTTTAAAAAAAAACAGAGAGTTTAAAATATGTTTTCGTCGTGGCAAACTTTAATAATAATTTTTTATATGAGCTGACTTAAAAAAAACAGAGAGTTCAAATATGTTTTCGTCGTGACAAACTTTAATAATATTTTTTATAAATATTCGGCATGATGAATTTTTGAATTACAGGTCGTTAGTTTTGCTTGTTTGTATACATTTTGATTTTTGGCTTACCTATGACATATTGCTAATATGTGCTTGTTCTCGACTACCTTTATTCTGATGTTTGGCATCAAATTTTCCCTTCATGTATAATGAGATAATATCAAAAATTTAGAAAATATTAAATTATTATAAGTATACATTATTTGTTTGATAATGATTTGGGACGTCACATTTAGATTCATTATTTGTGAGAAAGTATATAAATAATTATAAAAGTAGAATAATTCATTAATCATGATGTCATAGCAAGTAATATAAGAGCAATATCCTAAAATAATAATGCAACTGCAATAATAAACATAAACTATAATTCATCTTATGCGCTGCTCGCTCCTGCTATGAGATACCGAACACATATATGCACTATTAAATGAACCATCGTCATTTTGAAAACTCTTGCGACTAACTTTTGATTGGTTTTGGAGTTTGTTGATAATAACATTTGTTGTGATATCTGATGTTATCTACTACTGTAATACGCTTTTGTGGATGACTTTTGTTTAGTGGTCTATTGGGCCCTACTAGGATATCATATACCAACTATTGCTATGGTGAATCGTCGGGAATGATTTTTGTTTGGTACAACCTATTTTGTGTTATATATGTACGATTATGTATGTTCAATGCGTATGAACCATTTTTTTATTATCGTGAACTGTCTGTTCAACTTGTGTCGGACGTTTTGTTGAACATATGAGGTTACTGTTCCAATGAACAGTAACCTCACGCCACTTTTTTTTTAGCTTTTTTACACTTTTTTATTTGCTTTTTCATTTATTTTTGTTAGTTTTTATTTTTTTCATCGTGTTTCCGTGAACAGTAAACGTCCATCCTATTTCCTTTTATTTTTGTTATTTATTATTTTTTTGCATAAATACTAATTTATTTGGAAAGATTTGACCATTGATTCAATAGTGCATCCCTCTTATCTCCATTTTTAAAATTTAAAATGTTTTCTTTAAAAAAACTTGTTATTTTGTCAAGTATGAATTGATTTTAAAAAAAAATAAGAAGTTCAAAATAGATTTTAGTCATTGCAAACTTTAATAATAATTTTTATATGAATTGATCTTAAAAAAACAGATAGTTCAAAATAGGTTTTCGTTTTGGCAACTTTAATAATGATTTTTTTATAAAATATTCGGCATGATGAATTTCTGGTAGATTACAGGTCGTCGGTTTTGTTGTTTATGTGCATTTTGATTTTCGGCTTACCTACGACCCATTGCTAATATGTGGTATGTATGAGGAGATTATATCAAACCCTTGACCCAACGGTGCATCACTCTTATCTCAATTTTTTTAATTTAAAATGTTTTTTTTTTAGAAAAAAACTTGTTGATTTTGTCAAGTATGAATTAAAAAAAACATATAGTTCAAAATAGATTTTTGTCGTGGCAAACTTTAATAATAATTTTTTATATGAACTTATTTAAAAAAGAGAGTTAAAAATAAGTTTTCATTGTGGCAAACTTTAATAATATTTTTTTATAAAATATTCGGCATGGTGAATTTTTGGTAGATTACAGGTCATCAGTTTTGCTTGTCTGTATACATTTTCAGTTTTGGCTTACCTACGACCCGTTACTAATATGTGCTTGTTCTCGATTACCTTTGTTCTGATGTTTGGCATCAAATTTTCCTTCATTTATAAGGAGATTATATCAAAAAAATTAGAAAATATTAAATTATGATAATTATATATTACTTGTTTGATAATAATTTGGGACGTCACATTTACATTCATTATTTGTCAGAAAGTATATAAATAATTATAAAAGTAAGATGATTCATTAATCATGAGGTCGTAGCAAGTAATATAATAGCAATATCCTAAAATAACAATGCAACTACAACAATAAATATAAACTATAATTCCTCTTATGCGATGCTCGCTACTGCTATGAGAAACCGAAAATATATCTACATTATGAAATGAACCATCGTCATTTTGAAAACTCTTGCAAACAACTTTTGATTGGTTTTGGTGTTTGTTGAGAATAACTTTTACTGTGATATCTGATGTCATCTACTGCACTTTCATAGATGACTTTTGTTTAGAGAGTCTATTGGGCCCTACAAGGATATCATATGCCAACTCTTGCTATGGTGTACTGTTGGGGAAGACTTTTGTTTACTCCAACCTATTTGATTTTCTATACGAACGATTATGTATGTTCAATGCGTATGAACCATCTTTTTATTCTCTTGAACTTTCTGTTGAACTTGTGTCGAACGTTTTGTTGGACATATAGGCCAGGTTATAAACTCACTGGCACCGCGCCTTGCGCGGTGCCAATTAACTAGTTTAGTAATAACAAGACAAATCGAAAAGGGTCGTTGGGATTTTCATATTTTGTTGTCCAAACCCAAGAAGCCAATTTAGTACTTGATTTCGAATCTGTATAAATTGTTGGATAATGTAGGATTGGATCATTGTCGTCTTACCAAATACTATAATTAATTATAATTGTCCAATTCAAATCTTTCAAACTATACAAAAATCCAAAACAATATATTTTGATCGTTCACCTAACATGGACAATTATTACTTCCCAACAATCCCACGATAATTGTATTTTTTGTAATTCATAATAATCGAACATGTGATATTAACTCTATATCAATTGTAGGATCAAATGCTTGCCAATTTACAAAAAAAACTATAGTTAATAATAACAATACAAATCAAATATTATAAACTTACAACACCCTAAATGTTATGCTTCCATCGCTCTTTTAGTAGTGATAAGTTTTGTTTTTCACAAAATATAATATATTAAATGATTTCATGAATTTTTTGTGGTGTATTTGGTGCGGGAGAATCTCTGTCTAATCCATGCTTGATTGGGTTTTAAAGGTATCCTCAGATCTATCTCCTAGTGTGAGAGGATTATGTAACTTCAACCAAGAGGTGATGGAAGATTGGGTGATAGATTGTCTCTATTAAGAGCTGTTATAGTTTATAACAACAGCCTATTATAATTGATTACATCATGAAGTGTATATACTTTTCTTTGAAATTTGAAATATTACTTCACTTTAAATTGCCCATAATGATCTAAATCATAAATTATTCAAACATACTTTTTATCCTATCATGTCAAATTGTTTATCAATAAATAATAATCAGTCAATTATTTATCCCCAACCAAACACAACCTTAAGGTATCAATATCGCTAATTATATTTTTAAGGAAAAAGGCTGTCATCTATTATCTGGTTTCACTTATTGTCTTCAACCTTCAATGCTCGAATTTGAAAATTATACTATATCTTGGGTCATTTTCGAATATGGACAAAATCTAAATTGATTTGAAATATCAGGGGGCAACAAAATCGGTAAAAATTATAAAACAAATCAATTAAAATAAAAAAATTACACTTTTTTATTTGAAAAAAGTGCAAAACTTGACATTGTGGTGGCCATAAACAGGGTGCGGGGGCTGCACCACCAATTTTTTAGTGTTTTTTTATAAGATTTCTTTTTAAAAATTTATGTTTTACACTGAATTTTTTTTTAAAAAAATTCACACCCGCTAAATTATCATTGTGTCTCCGCTCCTTACCATAACTATGAGTTTTGGAAGTGAGAAGTAGGCTAGAAGATAATGTTTGATGCTTGCCAAATCCAACGATCCAAATTGATTCGATGGAAACGAATTTTTTGGTAGACGATAGAATTCCTAGGGTGGCAGTCTATGTGGCCGGTGTGGGAAAAAAGGAAAATGACTCTTTGAAGCTAGTTCGAACTACTCGAGCTACTATATGAAATATGCGTAATTCATGTATTTGGGAGTAGGATTTCAAATTTTTAACAACAATTTCATTTAATTTGGTTAATTTCAGATTTATAAATTTAAAATCACTTATTTACTATTTTATTTATTTATTTTACTATACAATCCGTTTACCCGAATCAATTAATTGGTCCAAATATAGCTAGCAACCTCAACTGGCCTCACCAATTTCAAATATAGAGCCCAAACTAAAACAGTAACTCCGTGCCCATAACGTAAAAGGCCCATTACGGATTCAGCCCATAGCATATACTGTGAAGTTAGACCGTCGTTTAGCTACAGTCTATAAGCTCCAGCCCACATAGATTGCTTCTCCTCTCTCCCTCTCCGGATCAACTGAGAGAAGCTTGAATTTAACTAATCATTAGCAAAAACCCTACTAAAATCCCTGTAAATAGCTGAACTTAGCGTTGCTGGAAATTGGATATACTTTGTTATTTATGTTTTAGTTTAGTAAATCATGTATAACAACGGGCAGGACATGTGGAATAATAATATTAACAATTTGGCGCGGCCGGGGACGAGCGGAAGCGGCGGAGCTGCAGGGATGCATCCTCCTCCTCCTCCTCCGGGAACAAGCGGGGTATCACAGGTTGCTACTCCTCCTCCACCGTCTTTTCCGCCATCGTACACATTGGTTCCGAGTGAGGTGCAGCTCGACGAGAGAGCGAGGAAAGGGATGCAGCTCAACACAAAAAATTACAGAGATAAGAGGAAGTTTGGATTCGTTGAGACGCAGAAGGAGGATATGCCACCCGAACACGTGAGGAAAATCATTCGGTATGTTTCCATGCATTTCAGTACTTCCTAATGCGCTCTTACTTGATTTAGTGTTAAGATATGTTACCTGAAGCTTCGATTGTAGTTATTTTTGGAAGTTTTTTAGTTGTTTATGTTTAAACATAGCATTGATGGGTGGTGGTTTGCTCTATTCATTCAGCTACTCTTTTTTAGGTGCTGTACTCTGCTGGAAAATTCAGAGTCTTATTTGTGAACTTTCCCCCCTTTGAAGTTTTACGAAATATCCCATTTTTTGAGAATTGCGCTCTCCTGAATAATAAGACGCAGTCTGTAAAACTTGAGCCAGTTAGTAGTTAGTGATCATTCTTAATCTTGCTGGTGAATCTATATCACTTTTAAGGTTATCATATTGCAAGTAGTCATTTCATACTGTTCCTGGAAGTAAAACTCTACGGTAAAGTTTTCAAATCCTGGGATGGTTCTTTTCGTATCATTGCTGGTGGACTCTATTTATTATGTTACTGGCCTTTTGGGCCAAGAATCGTAGAAATACAGTTTGCCTTGTGGTGATGATAGTGAAAGAACTGAAGATAATGAAAGGAAAACATGCCCTATTTTTTTGGAGGATAATACTTGAATTAGTTTCAGTTACTCGCATAAGGCTTATGTCCATGATTTTTTTTTTCCTAACAGAGTTAACTAGCATGATGTAATTTAAGGTTTTTTCTATTTAATTACTCGATAGTCATTTACTAAAAATATCCTGTCACTCCTTACAATTGTCCTTCAATCACAGTTTGAACTTCAAGCTTTGGCCTCGATGCTCTAAGAAATTGTTTATACTTCTCATTTACCATCTCTATCTATTTTTTTGATCACTCTCTAATCTTTTTTCATTTTCATCTACATCTACGTTAGCATCCATTTATGAACCACTCGCTGTTTAAGTGGTGAAAGTTTGCGATTTAATACATCACTGTGTTTTACATTATGTAGTAGTTTAACAGTTTGAGGCGGCTCTGTCTGACCCTTTACGTTATATATGTTTTCTTTGATAATTTAGTAATCCAGATTTTTTCTTTTTTCATTTGGCAGGGAACATGGTGACATGGCATTGAAGAAGTTCCGTCAGGACAAACGTGTCTATTTAGGAGCTCTTAAGTTTATTCCACATGCTGTATTTAAGCTTCTTGAAAATATGCCCATGCCGTGGGAACAGGTATTCATGTTTGATAGTGTGATGGTTTTCCCCTTGAATGATTTATGATATGGTACAAGGAGACATTTCTATTTAATTTGCTTTTCGTTTTTGTCCATAGGTTCGTGAAATGAAGGTTCTTTACCATATTACTGGTGCTATTACGTTTGTGAATGAGATACCGTGGGTTGTTGGACCAATCTATTTAGCACAGGTATGTCTTTATGCTTGCAAAGCTACACCCATGTCTTTTGCTTTCCCTTTGTTGGGAACACTGTAGTAACCTTTTCTAGAGTCTTTTTTTATTCCTAACATCACATAGTTCTGAAATTATGTTTACATTGCATATTGTTGAGCCTTAAACGCATGGTTGCGTTTAATGCGTTAAATTATCCCCGGTTAATCTTTGAGTTTTGATGATCAACAAAACTTGCATTTGTTATACTAATATGTCTACTTAGTGTACAGGGTTATATTGATAAATTGGTTGGGAAGACCAATGGAAGAGAACCCAAGTTATACAATAACATATGCGAGTTCATAGGACAAGCGGTGATTTTTATCAAGGAATCTATTGAGCTTGGACGAGAAGGAATGACATCTATGAACAACCAATTTAAGTGTTCAACATGTGTGGAATGATGTTGGAACAATTTCTTATGATGGGATGAAGACCCACAAACCAATGGTCCGTTGGGTTGCAAATTCGTATAGAAGCCAATTGGAGCGCAGTGCAATGTTTTGATTATATCTCTTGGCTCGATGCTCCGAACAAGGTGAATCCAAAGAGGTTGGAAAGCAAACTCAATATGCTAGATTTCATATTCGAACATCTCAGTCCAATTCGGATTGCATCATGGAGCAAAATGTCATGGAAGTCATAACAAGTGCAGATTGTAGCAAGGTTTGAGCGACTGTAGCATTTTGGGCATTACTTCTTCATACCTTAATGAAATGCAATGCAATTTTGTACACACCTAGATAAGAGGAAGAGCTACAACTTTCATGTTTACCACTTTTCCCAGAAATGAGCTTAAGATGGTCAAATAGTGCAAAGTTTGAGAGTGCTGAAATCTGGCAGATCACCTCAGGCGATCCGGGCCATCACCTCAGGCGATCCGAGCCATGTTGCGCACCATCGACTGAAGCGATGGCACGGTGGGCACGCTGGCGATCAGATCGCCCCAGGCGATGGTCAACCTCGCCCCAGGCGATCCAGAATGCTTCCTAGGCCATTTTTTTGAAGGGCGATCGCCCCAGGCGATGCACGGAACGCCCGAGGCGATCCAGAACTTTACCTACGGCCTTGTTTATCATTGATGATCGCCCCAGGCGATGGGGAGATCGCCCGAGGCGATCTGGGCCAGATTTGACCGTTAAAGGGTGGCGATGGAGATCGCCCGAGGCGATGTCCGAGGCGATCGAGGCGTGATTCAAGCCTTATGTGTAGCAACGGCTAGTAGGAGCCTTGGGGGCCTCCTACACTATAAATATTGATGCTTTGGAGCATTTTGAAGACAAGAAACAAGCCTACAAACTTCTACAAAGCTTTGATCAATCAAAATTCAAATAGCATTGCAATCTCCATACATTGTTGTTGTTTTGGAGCTTGTAATTCATTCTTTTTGTTAGAGTCTTGTTATCTTCGTGTGAGTACACCGTTAATGTGTTTGTTGGTTTATTGTAAAGGTCCTCCAACACCAAAGCAAGTTGGAAAATTGTAAAGTCGCCAACAAGTGAAGTTGGTGCATGTGTTGTGGCTATCCTTGGAGCCCTTAAGGCCAAGAAGACTCGTGAAGAGTGTTGGTAGCTCGGGAAGAGCTTTGTATACTCGGGAAGAGTATTGTGCTCGGGAAGAGCTTGTGTACTCGGGAAGAGTAGTGTGCTCAGGAAGAGCGTTGTAAACTCGGGAAGAGTTGGGTTGTGGCTAACTTGGAGCCCTCAAGGCCAAGATCGTTTATTCTAGTGGAACCTCGGTTGGAGGTTATCTAACCGGGAAGAGGAGACGTAGGCGATTCATCGCCGAACCTCTATAACAAATCCTTTTGTTATTTATTGCTTTATTTTTCATTACGCATTTATTTATTTATTCTTTTTATTTATCGATTGACTAAAGGCTTCCGCAAGCGCATAACTCTTTTATTTTTCAAATTCATTTTAAAAAGCTAAAGTAGCCAAGGAATCTCATTCACCCCCCTCTTCGATTCCAACACATATGATAATCTTTCAGTGGGGGACCATGTGGATCATGATGCGAAGAGAGAAAAGAGATCGACGGCACTTCAAAAGAATACGCTTTCCTTCATTGGATGATGAAGAGCCCCCGCTGGACCATGCTGATAATATCCTAGATGTGGATCCTTTGGAGTCAATCCAGTTAGAGTTGGATGAGGAAGAAGATTCAGCGGTTCATACTTGGTTCTATGATCATAAACCTCTTGTGAAAACAAAACTTATAAATGGACCCAGCTACCGGAAGTGGCATCTCTCACGTCCATAATGGCCACACTACACCGACTTTCTGGACAGTTGCTTTCTGATTTGACCGATGGCAATTATTTTACCTTTTTGACTGCAAAAGCACTGAACATTTGCATACCTGGTATGATTGATAATTTGGATTCATACTTTACTGCAGAATTAATAGTTTTGAAATTGTAGATATGTTTGTGAATTCGTCTACACTTGAATATTTTTTTACTTATGTATTGCAATGACACACAATATCTGCAGACAGTTCCATCGCATGCCTTCTGCACACCATCCTATCCTAATTCTTGGTTCAGTGCTTCAAGCCTTTTTAGATTGATAAGTGAAGATTATGGCCCATGGTTGTCACTCTTCTTGAATGTGCTCTGACGACATCCTTTGGCAGGTGGACCTAAGTTTGAACCTTTGTATCGTGACATGGAGAAAGGAGATGAGGATTGGAATGAGTTTAATGACATTAATAAACTTATTATTCGATCTCCTCTAAGGACAGAATACAGGATTGCATTCCCTCATCTGTATAACAATAGACCCAGGAAAGTAAAGCTCTGTATCTACCACACTCCATTGGTGTCTGGTGATGTACATAAAAACTGAGGATCCCGATTTACCTGCATTTTATTATGATCCTCTTATTCACCCAATAACAAGTACAAATAAAGATAGACTAGATACGAAGAATTATGAAGAAGATGAAGATGACGATTTGTCTTGCGTGAGGAGATAGAACCATTACTTTCCGGCATACCAATCTACACTGATACTACTGCTGCTGGAATTTCGCTTTTGTTTGCCCCACACCCCTTTTATATGCGATCTGGTCGG
This sequence comes from Haberlea rhodopensis, assembly GCA_907163345.1. Taxonomy (NCBI): domain Eukaryota; kingdom Viridiplantae; phylum Streptophyta; class Magnoliopsida; order Lamiales; family Gesneriaceae; genus Haberlea; species Haberlea rhodopensis. Next base: position 1,365,190 of record CAJQUN010000010.1, on the reverse strand, counting down.
ATGCGGCGGGCTGAAGTTATACCTCTTGTGTCTGACTGGTTTAAGGAACACTGGTTAGCTTCAATTCTTCAATGTTGTTATGAATGTTGAAGGACTACCTTGTCTAAACAGTTAATGCCTTACTCTCCTAATAGTTTCCTGATTTCATTTCCTTCAGTCCTCCATCATATCCTGTAAAAGTTCGAGTTAGTTACCAGAAACTGTTGAAATGTTTTGTGTTGAATGAGCTACATCACCGGCCTGCAAAGACTCTGAAGAAAAAGCACTTATTCAGGTCTCTACAAGCCACAAAGTTTTTCCAGACTACTGAACTTGATTGGGCTGAAGCTGGTCTACAAGTTTGTAAGCAAGGGTATAATATGCTGAATTTACTGATCCATAGGAAGAATTTGAACTACCTCCACCTTGACTATAATTTTAATTTGAAGCCTGTGAAGACCCTTACTACCAAGGAACGCAAAATGTCACGGTTTGGTAATGCTTTTCATCTTTGTCGTGAAATTCTGCGTTTGACAAAGCTTGTTGTTGATGCGAATATTCAGTTCCGGTTGGGAAATGTCGATGCATTTCAATTGGCTGATGGGCTGCAATACATTTTTTCACATGTTGGTCAGTTAACCGGTAGGTACCGGTATAAATACAGGCTCATGCTTCGAATGTGCAAAGACTTGAAGCATTTGATTTTTTACCGATTTAATACTGGGCCTGTTGGAAAAGGTCCTGGATGTGGATTTTGGGCACCCATGCGGAGGGTATGGTTGTTTTTCTTCGTAGAATAGTGCCTCTCTTGGAAAGGTGGTTGGGGAATTTACTTGCTAGGCAATTTGAGGGACGACATTTCAAAGGAGTGGCCAAAACAGTAACAAAGCAGCGTGTTGAAAGCCACTTTGATTTGGAGCTTCGTGCTGCTGTCATGCACGACGTTCTTGATGCTATGCCAGGCTAGTATCTAAACAATTTCTGTTTTCTTATCTTTTTTCTTTTCTACCAAATGTCGTTTTACCTTATAAAAAATGTTCATCTGACTGCAGAGGGTATATTAAACAAAATAAAGCGAGGACTATTTTGCAGCATTTGCGTGAAGCATGGCGTTGCTGGAAAGGAAATATCCCCTGGAAGGTATTTTTACTGTTCAACTGTTCCTTGTGATTATGTTGATGATAATATTGTTATATTATTTAATTTGACTTGTGCTAAAGTTTCTTGTGAAATATCTTCCCACTTATTAGGTACCTGGTTTACCTGTTCCCATTGGGAACATGATACTATGTTATGTCAAGTCAAAAGCTGATTGGTGGACGAATGTTGCTCATTATAATCGCGAACGTATCAGGAGAGGAGCGACAGTTGATAAAACTGTTTGTCGAAAGAATCTTGGAAGGTTGACTCGCCTTTGGCTGAACGCAGAACAGGTACAATATTTTTATCATGTTCTTACTTGAACGTTATGATGCTCTCCCTCCATTCTTTCTTCCTCCTTTGGTTTTTATTGATGTTCTCTGTTATGCCACTTTCTAAAACTCTCTGCACCTCTTCAGGAACGCCAACACAACTACCTGAAAAGATGGTCCATACATCACACCGGAGGAAGCGGTGGCAATATACACAACTACTGTGCATTGGTTGGAATCAAGAAAATTCTCTCCTATACCATTCCCTCCTTTATCTTGCAAGCATGATACCAAGCTTCTCATTCTTGCTTTGGAAAGGTTGAAGGAATCTTATAGTGTTGCTGTTAAGCTAAACCAGCTACAAAGAGAAGAGTTGGGTCCGATCGAACAGGCTTACGACAATCCTCATGAGGCTCTGTCTCGTATTAAGCGTCATTTGCTTACACAGCGTGCCTTCAAGGAAGTAAGTTGTGAAAGAAATCCATTTTCCTTTATATAATTTCACAGCTTTTGTTAGGTGTAATTATTCACATAAGTTGCAAAATGTTTTGTAATTTGATCGTGAGAAAGACTTGCAGTTTACCGTTGCATGCCATTTTTATATTCTAATCATGTTAAGCTAATATTTGAGTGGTCTGCAGGTTGGCATTGAGTTCATGGATTTGTATAGCTATCTAATTCCGGTTTATGAGATTGAACCACTTGAAAAGATTACTGATGCATATCTTGACCAGTATCTGTGGTACGAAGGTGATAAGCGCCACCTTTTTCTGAATTGGATTAAGCCTGCAGATTCAGAGCCACCACCATTACTTGTTTACAAATGGTGTCAGGGCATAAATAACTTACAAGGCATTTGGGACACTAGTGAAGGGCAGTGTGTGGTGATGCTTCATACCAAATTTGAAATTTTTTTCGAAAAAATTGATCTAACCATGCGTAACCGGTAAGCAACATGATTTACCGTCTGTTTTTCTTTAAAAATTTTATCTCACACACTTATGTTAAATTTTGATATTTTTGTAGGCTTCTTCGGCTGCTTCTTGACCATAATATTGCTGATTATGTCACCATGAAGAATAACATCGTTCTGTCGTACAAAGATATGAGTCATACAAACTCATATGGGCTTATTCGTGGTCTGCAGTTTGCTTCTTTCATGGTGCAGTACTTTGGACTTGTCTTGGACCTTCTACTTCTTGGTCTAACTCGAGCCAGTGAAATTGCTGACCCACCGCAGATGCCTAATGAGTTTATTACGTATCATGACACTAGAGTCGGAACACGACATCCAATTCGGTTGTACTCTAGATACATTGACAAGGTTCATATGTTATTTCGCTTTACTCATGAAGAGGCTAGGGACCTTATCCAGCGGTATCTCACGGAGCATCCTGATCCCAACAATGAAAATATGGTTGGATATAACGACAAAAAATGCTGGCCAAGAGATGCCAGAATGTGACTCATGAAGCATGATGGTAATAGTCTTCTTTGCTAACCACCTTCAAATATTTAATATTGTTTTGAAATTTTACTGTACTATTAAAACCAATTCGATTCGATGCTAACTTTTTTGTCATGGTATTTTGTATCTTGCAGTCAATCTAAGGCAGAAGTGTCTTTTGGGATATGAAGAACCTTCTACCTAGAAGCATCACCACACTTGAATGGGAGAACAGCTTTGTCTCTGTCTGCAACAAAGACAATCCAAACCTGCTCTTTAGCATGTACTCTAGCTTACTTTTTCTTTTATTATTCTACCTTTTAAACTATATATATACACATAAACACATAACGTGAAACATAATAAATTAATGATTTGTGCAGGTCTGGATTTGAAATTCGTATTTTACCGAAGATAAGAATGACACAAGAGGCTTTCAGCAATACTAGAGATGGGATTTGGAATTTGTAAAATGAACAGACAAAAGAGCGCACTGCTGTTACTTTCCTACGGGTGGATGTTGAACATATGAAAGTGTTTGAGAATCGAGTAAGACAGCTTCTCATGTCCTCTGGTTCGACAACATTTACAAAGATTGTCAACAAATGGAATACAGCTCTTTTAGGTATTGATTCGATGTCTCCTTCTAAAGCTTGAAGCTTCTTTCAAAATGCTTGTAGTAGGCTGTTGCAGTGCTGCTGGTGCTTTTTATTTTTATACTGAATAGTTTTGTTTTACTTCTGCATGCCTTATGACTTATTTCCGTGAAGCAACTGTGCACACACAGGAGCTCTTAGATTTGCTAGTAAATGTGAAAATAAAATACAAACTCGTATTAAGATTGGGCTAAATTCTAAGATGCCTAGCAGGTAAAGATATGAATTATTCTTTGCTTTTTTTATTATTCTCTGTATTATGACTACTGACATCATCTTGAAATTTGTTCTTTTTCAGGTTCCCACCTGTCATCTTTTACACACCAAAGGAAATTGGAGGTCTTGGAATGCTTTCAATGGGGCACATATTGATTCCCCAGAGTGACCTTCAGCATAGTAAACAGACGGATGTTGGTGTGACTCATTTTAGAAGTGGAATGAGTCATGAAGAGGACCAGTTAATACCAAATTTAATTGTTACATACAGGTATGAGGAATCCAAATCGTGCTTTATTATGTCTTTTGCGCTAAACTCATCTCGTTGTTGTTTATCTCTATCTTGCCTTCGATTTTGTGACAGCCATGGGAAAGTGAGTTCATCGATTCCCAGCGTGTTTGGGCTGAATATGCATTGGAGAGGCAGGAGGCCCAGGCACAGAACAGACGCTCAACACTGGAAGATTTGGAAGTAAGCCTTTGAAACAATTTTATTTTTCCTATCTGTAGTTTTTTGTTCCTTTTGCCTTTTGGGGGTCTACGCTAGTTAAACACTTAAAACCGTTTGATCGATAGATTTCTCGAAACAAACGAAAAGGAAACGAAAGATGAAACATAAATCATGGATCAACTAAGCAAGTGCTGCAATTGTCGAGGTATCTTTCTGTTATGTTCTCTCCTCACACCCTCAAAAAATGTAAAACATGGTAATCGAATGAAAAAAGGTAAAACTTTGAGTGGTCATTGTATGCTCGAGGTTTAGTGTGGTGGGGCCTTTTCTTTTTACAATGTCTTTAATTAGCTCTTATCCTTGATGGGCATTTTTACTTGTGCTATTTTGTTTTAGTAAATGCATGTTCACATGTTTACCTCATTTAGGGATAAAGACTTGATGATTGTTGTTCTTCGATGCATGTTCACACGTTTCTTTCTACTCGATGTGTAGGATTCTTGGGATCGTGGAATACCTCGAATTAATACTCTGTTTCAAAAGGACAGACACACCCTTGCTTATGACAAAGGTTGAAGAGTGAGAACAGATTTTAAACAGTATCAGGTTTTGAAACAAAATCCGTTTTGGTGGACACATCAGAGGCACGATGGGAAGTTGTGGAACTTAAACAACTACCGTACTGATGTGATTCAAGCTCTGGGAGGAGTTGAAGGAATTCTTGAGCACACGTTGTTTAAGGGAACATAGTAAGTAACTGTATTTTTATTGTACTCGTATTACACTTTTATGTGGAAATACCATTTTATGGAATGTTGGGTTGAGCCTTTTATTGCTTGGTTTTTGGCGTTATCAATTGATGATTCCACCTGAAAAATATTGGTAGTGTTTTCTGTTCTGTTTGTTTTAGCTGACACATACATTTCTTCCTTGTTTTTTCAGCTTCCCTACATGTGAGGGTCTTTTCTGGGAGAAAGCTTCAGGTTTTGAGGAGTCCATGAAGTATACGAATTTAACCAATGCACAAAGATCTGGGCTCAATCAGATTCCTAACAGAAGGTTTACACTTTGGTGGTCACCAACTATAAACCGAGCAAATGTATACGTTGGCTTCCAAGTGCAGCTGGATCTTACATGGATTTTTATGCATGGAAAGATACCAACACTAAGGATATCTTTGATTCAGATATTCCGTGCGCACTTGCGGCGGAAGGTACATGAGAGTGTGGTGATGGACCTTTGCCAGGTTTTCGATCTAGAGTTGGACGCACTGGAAATTGAAACTGTTCAGAAAGAGAAAATTCATCCGAGAAAGAGCTACAAAGTGAACAGTTCCTGTGCTAACATTCTCCTCTTTGCTGCTCATAGATGGCCTATGTCAAAGCCCAGTCTCGTGGCTGAATCAAAGGATGTGTTTGACCAAAAAGCCAGTGATAAATACTGGATAGATGTTCAACTTCGCTGGGGTGACTATGATTCCCATGATATTGAGCGATATAACAGGGCAAAGTTTATGGATTACGCAACATATAATATGTCCATCTATCCATCACCAACTGGTATACTGTTTCTATAGTAGATGATTTATCCCAACATTTGATTCTTCCAATAAAGTAACTTAGTTGATTCCATATGCAGGGGTAATGATTGGCATTGATCTTACCTACAACTTGCATTCTGCTTTTGGAAATTGGTTCCCTGGGTCAAACCATTACTTGCCCACGCCATGAACAAGATTATGAAGGTGCCATGTGATTTTTGTTTAGCATTTATTGTTACTGAATAATTAGCGATGCATGCTAATGCATGAATCTTTTGCATGCAGTCAAATCCAGCATTATATGTGTTAAGAGAACGTATAAGAAAAGGGCTGCAGTTGTATCCCTCAGAACTTACAGAGCCTTATTTATCATCTCAGAATTATGGGGAGATATTCAGCAATCAGATAATCTGGTTTGTTGATGACACAAATGTGTATTGAGTCAGCATTCATAAAACTTTTGAGGGAAATCTCACGACAAAACCCATTAATGGTGCCATTTTTATTTTCAACCCTAGAACTGGTCAACTTTTCCTGAAGGTTTGTTTGTTGAACCTGTTATTTTTTCTGAATGTCTTGTTATTTATGCATGAATTTATTTTGTGTTTTTTCTGGTAATCACACAAATCTCTTACAGGTTATCCACACAAGCGTTTGGGCTGGGCAAAAGCGCCTTGGTCAGCTGGCCAAGTGGAAAACTGCTGAGGAAGTAGCTGCTCTGGTACGGTCATTGCCTGTCGAAGAACAGCCGAAACAGATCATTGTGACTCGTAAGGGCATGTTGGATTCGTTAGAGGTCCACTTGCTTGATTTTCCAAATATTGTGATCAAAGGAAGTGAGCTACAGTTACCATTCCAGGCTTGCTTGAAGATTGAGAAATTCGGTGATCTAATATTGAAGGCCTCAGACCCACCAATGGTGTTGTTCAACATTTATGATGATTGGTTGAAAAGTATCTCATCTTACACGGCATTCTCTAGGCTGATATTGGTTTTACGTGCTCTCCATGTCAACAACGAGAAGACAAAGATGTTGCTGAAGCCTGATGAGACAATTGTCACCGAGGCTCACCACAGTCTGGCCTTCGTTATCCGATGAACAGTGGATGAAGGTGAGATTTTGTCAGGCGATGCCCATTTGTGTAATAGCGGCTGTCATAAAGTTTCTGTTTTGAGGGGAAATACTACTATTCCATATCACTGGCGACTTCTCAATATAGTATCACTCTCAAATGCGTTCATTCTTTTGTGAAAAGTAATGCAGGTTGAAGTTGCTCTGAGAGATCTTATACTTTCCGAATATGCGATGAAGAACAATGTAAACACGTCGGCATTAACCCAATCCGAGATCCGTGATATAATACTTGGAGCTGAGATTACACCTCCTTCACAACAGCGGCAACAAATTGCTGAGATTGAGAAACAGGTGAGATCCCATATCTTTTGCATAAATTGCAGTCTGTTTGTTATGCTTCTTGATTGTTGTAATTTTATCATAAATCGACCTTTATGTCTATATAGGCAAGGGAGGCTAGTCAGCTCACGGCAGTCACTACGAGGACCACAAATGTGCATGGAGACGAATTAACAGTCACCACCACAAGTCCCTGTGAGCAATCCGCATTTGGTTCGAAAACTGACTGGCGCGTCAGAGCAATATCTGCCGCAAATCTTCATCTCCGGGTGAATCACATATACGTGAACTCTGAAGACATTAAGGTAATTTCATCCTGAAATTGCATTAGAATCAAATGCTTAGTCATGCAAAACAGTCACGAGCTCCACTTTGTTGGGCAGGAAACCGGATTCACGTACATCATGCCCAAAAATATTTTGAAGAACTTTATTTGTATTGCCGACCTCCGCACCCAAATTGCCGGGTACCTTATGGTATAAGTCCTCCAGACAACCCTCAAGTCAAAGAGATTCGTTGTATTGCGATGCCCCCTCAGTGGGGGACTCATCAGCAGGTTCATCTTCCGTCAGCTCTTCTAGAACACGATTTCCTGAATGATTTGGAGCCTCTAGGATGGATGCATACGCAACCAAATGAACTTCCTCAGCTGTCACCCCAGGTTTATACTCAACCCCATTGATAAACTCAGTTACTCTCCATTCGCATGGACACTCTTCTGTGATAATTCTCACATCTTCAACTAATGCTGAATGTAGGACCTTGCGGCTCATGCACGGATCTTGTCAAACAATAAACAGTGGGACGGAGAGAAGTGCATAATTCTGACCTGCAGTTTCACTCCAGGTTCTTGCTCTTTAACCGCGTATAAGTTGACCCCATCTGGTTATGAATGGGGAAAAAGCAACACCGATGCTGCGAGTAATTCCCATGGGTACCTTCCAACTTACTGTGAGAAAGTTCAAATGCTCTTCAGTGATCGATTTCTCGGTTTCTACATGGTACATCATACTTTCCTCCAATTCCTTTACGTACTCTTCGTATTCTTCTTACTCTTGTAATCTTGTTGGCCTTTTTTGTCATCAATTTTCTGCAATTTTTGGTGTGCAGGTACCTGATAACGGTTCATGAAATTACAATTTTATGGGTGTGAAACATACTGTGAGCATGAAATATGGGATGAAACTTGGGAAGCCTCGAGAATACTATCACGAGGATCATCGGCCCACTCATTTCCTGGAATTCAGCAACTTGGAGGAAGGCGAAACTGCAGAAGGGGACAGGGAAGATATCTTTGCTTAATGTAACATTGCCCCTACCTTTTCTTGAACGTTAATTTAATAATCGAAGGTGTTTTTTTATTTAGCCTTCTGTTGAGCAACTCACGTTCAAGAAACCGGCAAATGTGTAAATATCGGTTCTGTGTGTTCAGTAAAGTAGGTGCAGGTTTAGCTCCTTTGGCTTGAAAAAAGTAAAATGGCAAACATTAGAATATAATTTCGACAAGCATGTGGATTTTAAGGCAAAATTTTAGCTAGTTTTGTTGTATAAATAATAAATATATAGAATGCTTGTACAGTAAAATTATGACTAAATTAGTCTCGAGTGAAAGTTTTTGTTACTTCTCAAGACATAATTGCTTCAATTGTTAGCCTGTAATGACATATATAGGCGGTTTAATTGGTAATTAATTTGAGCATAACAGATGGTTTAATACCATAGAATTTTATATTTCAAACAATTTTTTTATAATATAGGAAACTCCGCTCATATGAAGACACATCAACTCACATTAACGGTTATGACTGATAAGGTGCTTTAATCAAGTAAATAGTTGAGTATAACACAAGGTTTAGTATCATATAATTATTTTGAACTTTTTTTTCATTTGTATGTATCACAAAAGATAATTAGTATATCTATCATAAGAATACTTAGTCAATGAAATATATGTAACTGGTATAAGAAGATGTAGCACTCACGAACAAACAAAAGGCTTAGGGAACAACCAGTTAGTCCTATTATTCTTGAAGATGATTGATCAAGTAGCACTACCAATTTTAATGGGAAAGATAGCCAAGAAAATGTAAATTACCATCTACTTACAAATACTCTGTATATACAAGTTTACACTGGGTTTTTCAAGAATATCTTCGATCACAATATCCATAAAGCAAACCAGAAAATAGCAGTCAGCCCAAGAAAACTTCTGACAGCCGCAACTGTAGCACTTGATTTGGAGTTTGATTCCAACATATGTTGCAGAGTAACTGTTGGCCCGAGTTCTGGTGTCTCACAATGGCCAATTCCTGCATCAGACAATGTGCCCAAATCATTTCCAAGTCCACTCTTTACATCATAGCATAGTCCCAAATTATTATCAAGCCTTAGTTTTCTTCTCATTCTCCAAACCATTTCTCTTTTAAAAGGAATAGGCCCTACCAATCTGTTGTTATCTAGCCTAAGCTCACTTAAACCATTCAAATTTGCAAGATTTGCCGGTATGGTTCTGTTCAATCGGTTTCTGTTAAGATGCAAAACACGCAGTCTTGTTAGCTTGTCTATTGATTCCGGTATCGTCCCTTCTAAGTTCATGTTCGATAAACCTAAGATCATTAAACTATTCAATCCCTCGAAAGCGTTTTCTGGGATCATCTTAGCCGTTGAGGGGTTGCCATTGAGGATTAAAGATTGGAGGGAATTTAGATTCTTGAAAGAATATGTGAAAGGATTTGATATAATGTTGTAACTTAAATCCAACAGGATAAGGTCTTTCAAACCATTTAGATTTGGTATCGGATCCGAAATACGATTACGACTTAAATCCACCTTCAGGAGAGAATCGCAGCTTAAAAGTGATGTGGGAATGGAACCTGTGAGATGATTTTGGTTAAGGTCTAGTATGCTTAATTTTTGGAAAGAAATATCAGGAATTGAACCGGAGAGTCTATTGCCACTCAAATCTAAAGACTTTAGACCGGTAATCCGTCCTAATGAAATCGGAATCGACCCGTTTAGATTGTTTCTGTGGAGATCCAGGATTGTTAAACGGGTCAAATTGCCTATTTCATATGGTATAGGTCCAATGTGTTCATTTTCCCTAAGAACCAAAGTTTGCAAATTGGAGCCCAACAAGCCTAAAAAAGTTGGGATTGGTTGAGGGTTATCGCTAAAGCAACGGTAAAAGAATAGAGTCCGGAGATGGGGGAGCCTAGTAATGGAAGGGGAAATGAAAGAACGGGTCGGGTCACAAGTCGGGAACGCTGTGTCATCGGACAATGCACCGAATGACAGTGATACAACATGAAAGACATTGTCTTTATCGCGCATGCATTCGATACCATGCCATCGACCGCGGCACACATCCGGAATCTCAGTAGCCCATTCATTTCCAGTAGCTCTCATTACATCATATACCGCTTCTTGTTCTTTAGGGTCAGTTTTAGCTCCACTGTTGGAGCTAGTCAGCCCAGATTGTGGCCCATCGACTAGAGCTGATTGCGAACCTGAATCAGACATGATCACGGTGAACGACATACCAAATCGAACCAAAACTAGTAATGACATGATCAATGTAATGTGTGTAGAAAAAGTGGGAACCATTTTTGGAAGTTAAGTTGAAGAAATGAAGTATGAAAACAAATATATATAGGTAAGGAATTTGATGATACTATTGTATAGTTTGGTGAAATGTTGGGTACATAAATTGAAGTAATGTAATAATGAGGTCACGGGTATTGAGAGGAGTAGGTCCTTTGAGCATTAATGTATATCACGGAGTTCATACCTCAAGGTCTCATTTCATTTCAATTGTTGTATACTATATGGTCCACACATGAAATTTAATGCTGCTGTAGTATTGCTGCGATATAATAATAATATTTTTACTATTAATCGTCTATTGTCTCTTAATATTTGTGTAAATTCGTTATATTAATGGTCCATTGATATGTCCTTAGAGATGCAACATCGAAATTCCCGAAAAATATGAGTAACTATCATATTTTAAACTAATGATTCGACTAATAAAGTGATGTGTGACTTTTGTAAATATAAGATAGAATGTAGATATCTAATGTATTTCAAAATATTAAACATAAAATTTATAATATTATATTATAAAACTATAAGCATCATTTGATGCGAAAAATCAACATCTTTATTTCATCCAACATTCGACTTGAATTCAACAATAATTAAAGTTAAAACTAATTATATTATAATATGTTATAAATTCTTTATTATCCATATTCCACGAGCCAAGGGATGCCAGCTTACTTGTTAACTTGTAAGAATTCCATGAAGCATTTTTATGATGGTTATTAGTTAAGGAAGTTATCCATGTTAAACGGATTGGGCCGATCTGGCAGTTTAATCAACTAAAGCCCAATACTAAGGGAATAAGTCCTGTAAATGGGCCCAAAAAAGCTGACCCAAAACTCTTTGTTCCTACAAACGTATTTCTACAAATGATATCATGATATATGATTTTACATTTTTTCATATTATTTATACAAGCTACGTCACTTCTTCTAAAAAGGGTAAAAGTTTACCACATAACCTACAAGCAGGACTACTTATAGCATAATAATTGTCTTATCACCGAGCGCCAATCCACTTATCAATAAGTGCATTGACTTATACTGCCCAATTTTATGTTGCTCAATAAAATGAGAAGACCCACGACCCGTTTCACACACATCCCCAAATAAGGATCTCTCACTACTTTATAAAACCCCCATTGGACAGAAGAAAGAGTATACAATTTAGAGAAGCGACTAAGCCAGCATTGCAGAAAAGAAAAACATGAAAAAAACCCATATCTTTCACTCACAATCGGAAATTCCATTTCCAAGGTAAAGTTGGCTTTGTGCATGAATACATATGTATGTATTATTAAGGAACGTCCAGAAAGACATATATAATATTTACAATAAAAGTCAAATCACAGAAAATAATTTAATTGATATTTTCTAAATTTACAAATCCTAATGCGTAAATCAAGGAACGTTTCTGGATATTTCCTATCCTCCTCTCTGGTCACAATATTCTTGCTATCGGAAGGGAGAATTCGGCCATACTAATTGTAGGTACATGAGTCGGGCTTGAGACCCATGACCCAAAATACAATCATATTTTAAAAGAGTCGAACTCTAGAAATGTATATGAGTCAAACTCTATCGTATAGATGTGCAATTAGACGTGAATTTTTTTTATATATTTAAAAGATATTATAAATACGTGGTCTTTATCTCCCAATAAAAATAAACCAATATAAAGTATCGTGGCTCTCGTTCTCATAATTAAGGGTTTAAAGTATGTATTGAAAGGTATTTTGCTCTAGAAGTAATTTATCAGATACCAACGATAAATCAAGATCTAGGAGGCTTGTAGACGGGCTCAACAATCCGGGGAAAATCAAACTTTCGCTGTAAATATGTATAATCAGGTATATCGAAAATCCGACACGATATTTGATTTACCGATTTTCCAACAGCTAATTTATAATGTTCTGATTGACGAGGTCCACCATTGAAATGAAACTCGAGTGAACTCTGGATGCGATCTTTTAACTCAAATTTTGCATAGGAAAGTGTCGTGTTATATTTGCAGTTGAAAGCCACAGTGAATGGTCATAGTCAGAAAGTTACTGGCCTCGCCTTTTCTACTGCTCTAGACGTTCTTGCTTCCTTAGGAAATGATGCTAAGGTTCTTTATATCCGATCCGATCTCTCGTTCTTGAATGATCCTTGTAACCTTATGCCTTTTATTTCCAGCTTTGCCTTTGGAGTACTACTGTATGGGGAAAAAAGGCGAGCAAATTTTTGCAAACTACTCGCGAGTGCACACCAAATCCTCATCCACAGAGTCGAGTTCAGTTTCATCGGGATCAAACTCACATCTTAGTCTTTAACAAGATGTTGATAACGATATACAAAGCCTTTAAACTCGAATGTATCAACCAGGTTGAGGGAACCTTTTGTACTTTACTTCTTTACCTTCTTTTTTGCACTAAATTTCCTATGATCCATCTCATATGTAGTAATGGTAAAAATATGTTAGATGATTGTCAGTGGGTCAGCAAAATGGATACTAAATCTAAACTTGTTAAAAAAAAAATTCCATGTTTTCAAATTATGCACTTATTAGATTGCACGCACATTTTCTTTTGTTTTATGTAATTTTTTACTCGTCTATAATGTGCTTAATACTCTACATATGTATGGAAAATATACCATGTATCGAGATTTCAAATCTTTTAATGATGAATATCTAAACTTTAGTCAAAAACCCTAGACTGATGAAAAAATCAAAACCCTAATTTGTTATATATAAATATGTGTGCAAAATTATGCAAACGGTCGAGCTTCACGATTCAGGCCTAAGAGAATACGGCTCACAGGTTCATAAGAAGTTGGTTTGTGCGGTGCTTCCCCGAGGTACATAAAATATCATATATATTCATTTTGAAAAACATATGCATCTAGTTTTCAGGGAAGGTGTGGTTGGGGTTGACCCAATGAGATCAACCTCAAAAAATGTATTTTCATTGGTTGGGAATGTAGCCCCAACATCAAAGTATTTTTTGGGTTGACCTCACGCATTCCCCCAAGTTTTCACTCGTAGTCCAATTGTAATGGCAGCTCCAAAATTTATCCATCCGTCGTTGCTGCTCATCCTTTCAAGCATAATCAGTTTGCAGTTAGGCTCATCGATGGCGGAGTGTGCGTGCTGGAACCATTGGAAACCGAAGAGAGATCATAATGGTGCTGGTACGAGCCGAGCACATTAAAGGTAGATTTATTTGGTGGGTAAAACATATTTATGTATGTATAGAGTATTTGTACAATTAATATAATTTGATTTATCGATCAAAAACTAAAATAAAATAAATACTATGATAAAGAGAGAGTTTGAATAACTAAGAATGTAATACTTTCTTTTCTTTTTATTAGTGTATCGGATAAAGTACTTGGATTTTACATGGTGTTTTTACAATTGCTTCAAGCTAATTTCCAATTATTTTAAATGACATGAAATGAATACTTTCGATGTGAAATAAAATGTACTAATATTTTATATGATGATGCCATGAGTTCGAATAAAATAAAATTATAAAACTAATTGATAAACAAATTAAATTTGTAATTATTTGGCTTGTTATTTAAACATATGTAATTTATATTACTAAATTTATTATACGTTAAAGAAAAATGGACGGTGTATATAAACATAATGCAATTGTTTTAGCTAATAATTGATTAACCAATAAAACAGATAGAGCGACTAATTCACAAACCAATTTACATAATTCAGAAGCTTTGTCGTAAAAAAAAAAACAAGAGAAAATCAGTCGTAGTCTTGTAGAATAATAATATTACGAATTTTTCTCACTAGTGATTATTGAATAGCAACGAACAGATAGTTGTATTACTAATTTACCATATATAAATGTAACGGATAGCTTTCTTTCATGTAATTTGATATAAATATAATAGGGGAAATATATATTATTTTTTACATTAAAAAGATTAAAATAATGATTATAAAAATTAGAGGGATATATAATTAATTTATCTTCCAAACAACGAGGGGACTGAAACCAACTTTATATAAGTTTTTAAATTAATTAATCGAAAAAAAATCAATTTAACAAAATAACCGATTTATGGGATGATTATTAAAGTAACCGAAGTCGTCATCTCAGATGCCGTCTTCTGATATTTTTTTTAAAAATATTATTGAATGCGGCATCTTTAATAAAAAAAATTTATTGAAGACGCCATCTCAAATAATGCCTTCAATAATACATTAATTTGCCGGCCCTTTTCTTCTATCTATCTTTCTTCTTCTCTTCTCTTCTCTTTTCAAACGAAATTTCTCCCCAAAATTCATCAAAATCCTTCCACGTTTTTTTGCATAATTTCAAAAGTTTTTGTGGTTTGCAATTTGTGAAGCTTGGTTGTTTATCATTCTTGCAAACTAAGGCAATTTTTTTTTCCGTAATGTAATCTTTTGAAAGTAGTAAAATTTACATTATTTTGTTGTTTGTGTTTGATTTGTTTTTGTTTGGTAGTTGTTATTTGAAAAGATAGTTATAGTTTGGAGATGAGTGGCGGAGACCGCCAGACAATTTACGGCCAAGCTGGGTTACGACCGACGTCCGGTGGCCGTTGGGGGTGTCGGGCGGTGGCCGCCGTTTTACTGCAACTATCGGCGGAGGACGACCGTCGGCGGTGGCTGGTGGCTGGCAGTGTGGCATGTTTATATTTTTGTATGTTGATATTTGTTGTATAATATTTTCAAGATGGATTTGCAAAGAGCACCATGCCTGATTGAAAGTCATATTCTATCATTGCAGTTATCGCATCGATCTGAGAATGTTTGGGCAGGCGATATTGATACAACACTTCGAGGCAGAAACCTGATAAATATTTTTGGGATTTTGTCCACTTAATACGCGTGTTGTGAGTTTGTTGGACAATATTGCACTTGACTTTCACATAATCACGACTTTAGTTGAGAGATGACGCCGTGAAACACATACTTTTCACTTCAAATCCGGAGAGGCAACCATCACCCTGCAATACATTGCAATGATATGGGCATTGTCAGTAGATGACATCGTATTATATGGTATTGTTCATGATAGGAGTATACATAAGTGACAAGAATATTGCCATATGCTTGTGTGATTTACACCAGATATTACACACTTTAAATGTGCAAAGTTATACCTATATGCAATAAAGCATCATTTGGTGAATAATGCTCTTAATGTGCACAGTACGACAGAAGATGTAGTCAGATATACTCGGGCTTGTGTACTATTGATGTTATGTGAAATTTTGTGCCTTGATTCCTCCGGTAATAATTTAAAGTTATTTTTTTACAAAAGTTTGAGGATATTGATTATGTTGGCAATTATAGTTGGGGTAGTGCCGTTTTGGCATATTTATACCGTGAGTTGTGCAATTTCTCAATGAGAGGAGAAAAAGTGATAGGTGGTGCATTACATGTCGTACATGTAAACTTTACGTTAGCGCTTTACAAATGTTGAAATATTTTTCCCGTCATACTTAACTAATATTTTTCATGATAATATTTTTTGGGCATGGTCACGAATACCAGGTTTAACTCCTCAAATGGGTGGGCCTAGATTCAACGTTGGCCCAATCATTATTAATGAGAAGAATATGCTACATGCTGCTCCATATGGTGTGATATAATAATGTGATTATTTTTTATGTTATTTTATATGTTTTAAAATATTCATAGATTTTGTAATTGTGATTCTACAGGTGGGCATGCCATTTAAGGTTTACTAAAAAGGGAGGTATTATGTACGCATCTTTAGAGACATTCTTGATGAGTAGCCATCAATTCAAGTAAGAAATATATTAGTTGTGGTTATTATGACAAAATAAATAACGTTGTTTATATTATTTTAATATAATTTTATATTTGTAGTTTAATTGACAGACATACCCTAATGAGTGCACTGAAAATCGGAGCCACCAATTATGGACATATGCCGGCCCATTAATTTTTTATGATATTGTTGAAATGCACCGTCCTGATAGGGTTCTTCGTCAATTTGGAATGCTACAAGACATCCTCACAGATCCACGATTACGGGATGATAAATTGCATTCAGTTGATCGAAGTAGTATCAATAAGGATTGGAGTGCGCACCATGTTGTGTATATACATAAATGAGAGATGACACGTGATCTATGTGTGGACATACCACGATATTGTGCTGTAGTGGTTGTCTATGGTGAGTTGTATGAAAGAGTCACCCGTAGATATATTGGTCATCAAAGACAATTCGTAGAGACTGGATACCAACATGGTGACGGCCCAGCGTGGCATCATGTGGTAAGTTAATAGATTTAAACATTGCTTTTAAATCTGTAATATAAATTTATAGATTAAAAATTTAATTACTGTTATTTACTTTTCATATTGATTAGATGGAGCAGTTAAGTATTAGTTGCGATCGATATCCTGCTGATGAAGAATCTATTATAACGTTTATAGAGTCGATGAGAGAGCATTATAGAGCAATAATGCAAAATGTGATGCAAGTGGCTCGTGAACGACGAGATATGAACTTCCCAACATATGAAGAAGTTCATAGGCATGATGAAGAACATGTACAGACGGTCCATGCACACAGCGAGAGTGATATTGCATGTCCATCTATGTATACACCTATCTCGACAGATGCAGCAGGTTCATCTATGTATACACCTATCCCACAGATGTAGCATGTCCATCTACATCTTTTGAATTACATACTTTATTTTGTAAGCTAGATCATCAAACGGCTCGAAAGCCCCATTTCACTAATCAACGTCATAACATAAGTCATCATCACCAACTTTGTAGTAAACAAAAAAACTTCTTTTATCCCTTGTTCTAGGCGTTTTGTTAGCTCGGTTCCTCAAGCTAGTAAGTAGCTGCCCTTGAGCCAGTGAACCTCAGGTCGAAACATGCCTGCCAGTGAGACAGAGTCATTCCATCCAGGGTAGTACCAATGCTTTCGATTGATTTCATATATGCTCACGATCCAGTCTCTAGTACGAGTAGCAAACTGAAGGAAGCTCAGCTTACTCTTATCATTTATCTCGTAAGTTGGATCACGCCGAACAATTCCCACTAACAAGCTAGCAATCATGTTTTTGTCCAAAATTGCATGATCGATCGACAGCTCACTCAAAACGCAAGTGTGAGAACCTCCATACATGTTTATTTTGAATAATCCAACTTTTTTATTCAACGAAGCGCGCAGGTACCATCTACAAGGTATATCTTCTGTACTGTGTTTGCACACCACTTTCCACAATGTTTTTGTACTCTTGACTACACGATACTCCCATTTTGCAACACATACAGAGTAATCCTTTACAGCTGCCTGCAGACGAGCTTTATTTTTTAATACCATATCTAGATGGATATCCCCTTTGAAGTAGTCGTAATAACTCCCCCATCTACCTGTTGGAATATCTACTGAGTCTCCAAATACTTCGGGATGTGTCATTGAGAAGAATGAAATTATTGGATAAAGGACATGATTATTCGTCGTGGTTGTTTCCGGTACTGTAACTGACACTTATTGTGTAATTGATATCTCCTCATCTTGATCTGCAATTGTTTCAGACATGACACAAATATCAACCTCATTGTCACCAGCCTCATCCTCAGACGCAATCTCCTCTGATTCAGACTGAATCTCATTTCCCAATTCAGCAAAACTGTCTACTAGTGGCTCAGAAGCAATAATATCAGCATCAATAGGATCGTCATCTGGATCTCTACCAGAGGTATTCCGTCCTTCTGCAACTACACGTAAACAATCTACATTTTCTGGAATATAATCATAGTTTCGTGGTTTTGTTTCTATGTAAATTTCCAAGCAACTATGACCATGTTCTGAATCCAATAGTCATGCTAAATTATAATAATTTTATATTGGCAAAATTGTCAGTCGTATCCTGGAAAAATCTCTGAACATGTGTCTTCCATATATTTTGAAAAGGAATTGGTTGTGATCGATGCCAATGATATTATATATTTCTTTCAACAACTGCATAAAATTAATTATGAGAGATATTGTTGTACCTCTTAATGGACCACGGTCATATCTAATGGTATCTGAGTCTTGTAATATATTACCTTCCCAATACAATAAACTTGAATTGACATCTATAAAAAAAATTTAAAAATATTACAAGTAATTAATAAATTCAATTTAACAAATTTATATAATCTAAATAGGCAGAAGATAAAATCTATAATATAACAATATTTTTACCTGTAAAATCTTTGAAGGACAACAAATTAAGATTGGAGATTTGACAATTTCAATAATAAAACCAGAAGAAAAAACTATAAATGTTATGTGATTTCGTTTCGGTGTAGACAATGGAGGGTTTCAACTGGATTTTTATACTTAAGAAGACGCAATTTATAATGACGTCTTCTTATAAAAAAAAATAATATTTTTCTTAAAGGCGCTACATTAGATGCCTCTTTCAGCAAAAAATTAATTTTTTATTGAAGGTGTCATCTGAGACGACGCCTTTAATAATTTTTTTTTCCAGACTGGAAGACGACATCTCAAGTGACGACTTCAATTGAAGTCGTCACCTGAAATGACGTTTTAAATTAGTTAATGGTTTTTTTTTAAGATCGATTATTTTGTTAAATCAATTTTTTTTTCCGATTATTTAGTTAAAAAAAACAACTTTATATGGTACCAATTTCCCAATTTCCATTCTCTTTTCCGCACAACCAGTTCATTAATTAAATAAATAAATACCCCACGACTGCTCACACCTCGTATAATCCGTCACACACAACTACCCTCCAGCTTTTTCTACAACACAATCGGAGCAACACCTGGCGATGAACGGCGCCACCACCCGCCTCCGTTCCCCTCCTAGCAAAAGACACACACCACCTGCACCCACTAACGGCGACAGCAAACAACCACCAGATTCTCCCGACATGATCCAGAAAAGGTTATCTTCATCCTCGTTCTTCGCTAAAAATGTCCGACGCCACGTGGGCAACGCGTATTTCTTGAAATGGACGGCGGAGGACGTGTGCGGCACGGCACGGTACCACCCCGTGCCGTGCGTCTTTGCTGCCTGCGTGTTGTTTTTCATGGTAGTTGAGTACACTCTTAACATGATTCCGCCGACTGCTCCGCCTTTTGATCTGGGCTTTATCGCCACCGCATCCCTCCACCGGTGTCTCGCCACCAAGCCCGATCTTAATACGATTCTGGCGGGGCTTAATACTGTATGTGAATCACGCATTTCATTCTCTCAAATAAAGAAAATTAATAATTTTTTTTATTTAAGCATATTTATTTACTTTTAACGTATTAATAACTTTGAATGGTGGGTTTGACTTTAAATCTCCTGATCAAGATTAGAATTTTGATGTTGTCACTTGTCATACGCAAGCTTCATTCGACTTATTCTTTTATAATAATATGTTTTGAGTGGAGATGTCTCATTTTTATTATTTTATAATGATATAAAACTGAAATTGTTTTGTGTGAGTTTTCAAATTTCGAATCTTTATTCTTTTTGAAATGGATTTGTGGTTTAGGTGTTTGTGGGAATGCAGACTGCCTACATTATAGGGACCTTTGTAATTGAAGGGAGACCAAGAGCTACGTTATCGGCATTATTCATGTTCACGTGTAGAGGAATTCTTGGATATGTCACACAGCTTCCAGTGCCCCAGGTTCTTATATATTTCTCGCCACGATATCCAGATTTCAATATTATTGCCAGCTTGTAGAAGATTATTCCGGGCGGAATACAAATCTGAGTCGAGTTACATGTAGAGTGGTGTACTCAAACCCAACCTACAATTACTTGTATCGAGTTTGTCAAGTATGAAAAGTTCATAATTTTTCGAAAAGCTGAAAGCAACTCAACTCTTATATACAGCACTCCAGATACTCGTCGTCCACTCGAGTTTAAATCAAATATGCTTGAGCTCGATCCAAACCAAGTTTGAGTCGAGATGTAAGCGATTTTTTTGAAGCTCATCGTGATGTCTCGTTCATGGGAATATGATTCCAAATGTCTTATATGTCAACTAGTCCATGTGAGAACATTGAATTATTTAATACTAATAATTATTTTTAAAAAAACATGTTACTTAACAATATGTTTGCAAACAGTTGGTACGGAGAGAAATTGAACGTCTTTAGGGGTTAGGCCAACGAGATGGTTCCTGGTGATCAGAATGTCAATATAGAAAATGTTTTAGGCCAAATGAGATCGAAAACTTGCACATTATTTATATATTTTTTGCATATGTGATCTGAACATGCTAAACCTCTTAGAGTAAGTCATTTATAACATCCCAAATACATAATCATGACGTTATGATCGTTTCTTGACAGGAATTTTTGGGTTCCGGTGCAGATTTTCCAGTTGGGAATGTGTCGTTTTTCTTGTTTTATTCAGGCCATGTAGCTGCCTCAGTTATCGCTTCTTTAGACATGAAGCGAATGCAAAGATGGGAATTGGCATACACATTCGATGCCCTAAACGTCTTGCAAGTCATTAGGTTACTAACTACAAGAGGTCACTACACTATCGACTTAGCAGTTGGTGTTGGGGCCGGAATACTATTCGATTCTCTAGCTGGAAAGTATGAACATGGAAGAAAGGAGATTGTGAGGTGTAACGGAAGGATGCAAGTGGTTAGTCAAAACCCATAAACAGATAACTAGCTGTCGTTTTATTAAAAAAGAATCTTGAAAATATGCTTAATGCAATGTTTAGAAGGGTAAAATCATCTGAATTGTGAAGATGCGTGTGATTTTCTTGATAAATATGAGTTAGGTATATGTATGTATCAAACCATGTAGAACAGGTGGCAAGAGTTTGCTCTGTTTTTTTCCTTTTCCAAGAAAGTTGCTGATATTTGTTTCATGCCCTTTGTCTGGTACACTAAATGGGAGTTTGTATTTAACAATTTTATACGTCTCTCGTTTAGACTCAAGTATTTTGATTGTATTTTTAAACATGGATAGATTCGAGTATATATTGATAACTATTGAACCAATCTTAATGTGTTCTGTACACAAGCTTTTAAAAATTACTTGTGCAGTAAAAGCTGCTCTATTTGTGAGCTAATCGTCAGAATCTATGTAAGGAGGGCAAGAGCCATCGTCCACATTGGCCAGCGGGTTGAAAATGACCGAGCTTGGATCAGTACATCCAGGTATAAGATCAAGATTGCAGCGGTCACCCTGTATACATGACAAAATTTAGTTTCGGGTTTCTGATATTTGTATCTTTTACATAGTAACAAACCAAGAACTCCTGGTGCATCTTTTAGATGTTTTCCGATCACCCTCTCGATTTTCAAAGACAATAAAAAGTCCATATTGCATTTGGCGATGGGGGCAGTGGAGTTAAACATAAGCCTGAATGTACAACTTATGCGACAGCCAGTACCAAAAGCACCACTTTCGATAATTGGCTGTATAGGCAGTCACGCCGGACGGTGGGAATGATTTATATTATCCAACAATTTGATATGAAACAGAGAAGGAAAAAAATCCAACAATGTGATATAAAATAGAGAAGAAGAAAAAACATACTCCTTCCACTGTTAAGTTACCGATCATAGCACATCTAATGACGACTATGTTAGTATCAGGAAATATTGCTTTGTCACAGGCGCCTTCTTTACTCAACTCCTCCGCAAGACCCTGCATCCAAAAACTATATATTTAATATGAAATAATTGGTATTATCACGGGGAAAAATACACGAAACAAGAAGAAGATCAGTTTGTCACCTCAGTGAAAAAGTCCATAGGTCTATTCCGCCAAGCCTTTGGCACTTGAAACTGCAGCTTGTAGGGACCATCCCAATCAACCCCGTTCGTAAATGAAAATATTAAACATAATGCTGAAAAATAGAGAATGTTAAAGGATGAAAATAAAAGGCAGTAATCAATAAACTAGAATGAATTTGCGCTAGGATATACCATGCTTTGGGATACATATTTGGATTGTGTAAAAAGGAGGATCGGCTTTTCCTCTTACTTTCTGGAGCATCATTCGTGGCTCACCACCACACATGATGGGCTGGTTGAACCCTCCTGCAGAATGTGTCGATTACCAGAACTCCACAGCACATGCAAGATAGATAATCGAGTGCACTAAATGCACCACAAGCTTATACATGGACACATAAGAATCAGTAATGCATTTGTGTTTCAACAATATTGATTCATTGTTGTTAAATATGTATCAACAATTAAATCCTATTATTCACAAGCTTGAAGGTTGCTGGCAGAAGCTTCCTTATCTGTTGCAAGTCATTTGACAGAAGTCACAAATTGTAACCGGGTGACTGGATGAAAGGGAAGGTGTTTACCTGTTGAATTGGTAACCAATTCCTACCATTATAAAAAGGGCAAAGGGCAAGGCAGTAGAAGGGGAGGAGAAAGGCACAAAAATAAAACAGAATGTGAGAGACACCAAGAGTGAATGTGAGGCAGACGAGTGATATCCAAGAGAGTTTTTTGAGGGGCAAGAAGATGTATTAATTCATGTGAAAATCCATTGTAAAGCATAGGAGTGGATTAGGTGAATTCATACATTGTATGCCTTGTATACACTCGAAGATAATCAATGAATCTCCTCCCGTGGACGTAGGCTGTTGTTTGCCGAACCACGTAATTCTTGTGTCGTTTTTTTTGTGTTTTTTTTTGTTTTCTGTTTTCATTGATATATCTTGCCTTGATTAATCTCTTCTGTGTGGATCACAATATGGTGCCATTAATCTGTCAGTGTGCGCTAGTTTTACATGCAATGAGAGTTCATGCCATATTAATTCAAGTTCAGGAAGTATTCTGGAGGTTTAATGCATTCTGTGATTTTATTCTTAAAATGGCTGGAAATTGGATTCTTGATCGGGAATTGAGTTGGAACAATTCATAACAAGTGGCGCCGTCTGTGGGAACGACCACGACAATCGGAATTCGATCAAGAATCGGTGTGGTTCGACCAATGAGGAACATAATGAAATGGAGTGCAAGAACTGGTGGAGCGGCTGTTCTGAAGGAAGCAAGAAAGGGCAGGAGCGTTCTTGGAATCAAGGAACAACAGAAGCTGCCTCTTGGAGTTTTTGATTGGATGTGCAATTTCTTTGAGGGAAAGAAAGAAGAACGGAGTGTGCGGCGGTTTCTGAAAAAATATAAGAAACGTGCATGCGTTCTTTAGGCATTAAAGGAGACGGTTCTTGCTGATTGTTTTCTGGTTTACGGCAATTAAATCGGGTTTGCGGCATTCTGCAACCATCAAGAATCAATAAAGAATCGTATTGCTTTTTTCTTGGAGAAAAGATTGTTTTGTCGCACTTCATGGCAAGAACATAACAGTAAGTTTCTTGGAGTTTTCTGAAAGGGACATGCAGATTTATCAAGAGAAGAATGAGCCAATTCATGAAGGCAGATTCTGAAACTCAAAAATAAAAGATGGCCGAAAGAATTCAACGTGTGAAATGATGATTCAAGGAAGAACATGGGGATCCATATCCGGTCTTGGAAAGACTCAATAGATTGAGGAAGGGGCTGGGTATTTTTTGGGGAGTTCTTGGCATCATTGGATGATGGGAAAAGAGTTCCAAGAAGAAATGATGCTCTACAAACTATTGGAGTGGAGAAGAGGATACTTGGATCGAGGTGGAGCTTCGAGGGTGAGATTAAAGCCGGGATAGACTACGGATTCTTGGTGGAATGAGTAGTAGGCTTCAATCTCGGATACACCTCGTGCCATCGGTTGTTCCGGAGCTTGATCATCAAGAGGGTTCGGTTGAATGGACTTCAAGCAGATTCGATATTTGGATTGGAGGATTCAATTAGTCGATAAGGTGGAGATTGTTAAATATGTATCAACAATTAAATCCTATTATTCACAAGCTTGAAGGTTGCTGGCAGAAGCTTCCTTATCTGTTGCAAGTCATTTGACAGAAGTCACAAATTGTAACCGGGTGACTGGATGAAAGGGAAGGTGTTTACCTGTTGAATTGGTAACCAATTCCTACCATTATAAAAAGGGCAAAGGGCAAGGCAGTAGAAGGGGAGGAGAAAGGCACAAAAATAAAACAGAATGTGAGAGACACCAAGAGTGAATGTGAGGCAGAAGAGTGATATCCAAGAGAGTTTTTGAGGGGCAAGAAGATGTATTAATTCATGTGAAAATCCATTGTAAAGCATAGGAGTGGATTAGGTGAATTCATACATTGTATGCCTTGTATACACTCGAAGATAATCAATGAATCTCCTCCCGTGGACGTAGGCTGTTGTTTGCCGAACCACGTAATTCTTGTGTCGTTTTCTTTGTGTTTTTTTTTTTTTGTTTTCTGTTTTCATTGATATATCTTGCCTTGATTAATCTCTTCTGTGTGGATCACAATATGGTGCCATTAATCTGTCAGTGTGCGTTAGTTTTACATGCAATGAGAGTTCATGCCATATTAATTCAAGTTCAGGAAGTATTCTGGAGGTTTAATGCATTCTGTGATTTTATTCTTAAAATGGCTGGAAATTGGATTCTTGATCGGGAATTGAGTTGGAACAATTCATAACAATTGTCATGGTTTATGGAAAGTAAATGGCATGTAACAAAGTCTATATAAGCCAAGTTCGAATGGCGTGTCAAAAATTACCATTAAAAGCAATTCCAAAGTCTTCATTGGGAACAAGTTTGTTTGCCATAGGATTATAAAATAGCTTTAGTCTTTCTCCCTGTTGATTTTTTTCTTGGTATCAAGAAATCACACGATGACACATGAAAAGAAATTCGAGGAAAAAAACTGAAAGCAAAACATTTTACGGCAGTAGGAGGAAGACCGTTCATTGTCTTCCAGTAGACTGGAGCTCTTCCAAGATCAAATTCAGCCCATCTAGGGAGCACGTATCTAAACAATAGCATTCAAGAAACTACACTATGAGACTTCATGGACACAAATGCAATTATCTAGGCCGATAATGAGTTGAATAAAACTCAAAAATAAAATTCTAATCTTGGAAAAGCATATGAAAGTATGAGACAAATACGAACTTACTCTTTAATTTCCGTAATAGCTCCATCTACAACAGCCGCAGCCGCAGCATCAGCAGCAGCAGTTACTTGTCCTGTAATCTTAATTAATCTTTTCTTAAGTGGATGAATTCTTGGCAAAGAACTCCCCCAAAACCTAGTGGCTGCAAGAATATTTGTACGAGATAACGAAGATAGACACAGTAAGCACTGTGTAAACGTGAAGATTAAGAAAAATGGCAATGATGACTATATCTATCAAAATCCTACACTAAACATGTGATCTTAGCATTCTTTAAACATAAAAAAACTGAAATTTTCTCGATTACCATAACCAAGAATCCTATTCACTAAGATATCGATCTAATTTCAATCCAAGCAATAAAAATTACGAACAAAATAGTTAGAATGCTTCCTTTCATCAAACCAAAGGATTCAAGATAACATAAAAATCATTATTATTTCAAGAGAATGGTAACTGAACTTGTGCTAGAGGTTGATACAATTTGCTTGGAAGAATTAAATAGAGAAGCACTTGTAGAAGCTGCCGCAGCCATTTACTCGGGCCAATGTACAGATGTAGTTTGGGGAGTGAGGTTTTAGATAAAGAAGGAGATGAGGTCCAAAGAGATATAAATGCAACCACACAACACAAACTTTGCACCCAAATATCTCTAATCAAAACAGAAAATGACAAAAGGCGTGAATTGCCTTGAAATCTGGACCTTTCCATCACCAGCCTTTCACAAAATACATGCAAAATTCCCAATTCAACCTCACAAAACCTGCTACCGCCTTATTAACGCCTTTGTCATGTTAATTGTCTTTTATTCCGCCCATTCCAGGTTTGGCAAACACCAAATCCACCACATGAATTTCCAAGAACTTTAAAATCTTCATAATCCCACAAAAATTCAGTGTATTTATAAAATCCAAGCACACAAACAGAAAAAAGAATCAAGCCAAGAAAAATGGCCCTTATTGCATTACCACCGCCTAAGGCAAACCCTTCCCATTTTCGCACCTTCACCACCATAACATCAAACAAACCAAGCCCAATTCCCAACAATAACACAAACGCATCAAGATTCTCTGCATTACGCTACAACCATAAGAAACATACACAATTCTCTGTTTCAAAGTGTCTTTACAAGAAAAAAAGAGAAACAATAAAAGGGCCTGGACAATTTTCAGTGCAGCATCAATTCCAGCTCCTGGAAATGAAAAAGATCCAACCTGTGGCAGAATCTTGATATCTGATGTTGTGGTGAAGAGGAGGAAGAATATTTATTGGAGGAGAAAGTGGAATTCTTGGGACGTGGCCACAGTTGGGATGGTTGTGGCTATGCATTTGCTGTGTATTGCCGCTCCATTCACATTCAATTGGGGAGCATTTTCCGTTGCTGTGGAATTGTTGTCATATCCGGCCTTTTGGGCATCACTCTTTCTTTCCACAGAAATCTTTTCTCACCGGAGTTTCAAGTTTCCCAAATGGCTGGTGTACTTCTTCGCACATTGTGGTGTTCAATCCCTTCAGGTACTTTTGCCTGGTACAGTGGAACCAAGACTTTTTTTGCGTGGATTGGGATAATAAAAAATGTAAAGATTTTCGCATTCGTTTATGCAGGGAAATCCAATTGATCGGGTAAGCACTCATCGGTACCACCACCAGTTTTGCGATACAGAGAAAGACCCTCACAACCCTCTGGAAGACCCACCACCAGTCGGACTTAATGTCGGACGTGAGAAGGAAGCATAAAGTTGTATATTTTAAAACTACTATGTTTGTTTCCTATTCAAATATTCAATTCCTAAAATTTTAGAAATATTTTCAATACATTCCTCTTCAGCTTAGTTCAATAATTTTTGAGTTGAATAAGAATAAGCAATAGACTTTGTATTCAACCATTTTGGAAAAATATGTTTGCTTCTTATGTTCGCCTTAATGTCGGAGACAAGATTGATAAATTTTTTAAAAATTTAGTAATTAAAGTGGGTCACAGAAAATTTTAGGGATTAAACCGGGAATAGAATGTATTTCTCATTTAGAATGTATATTGAGATAGCATAATAATTAGAGTTGTTAACATGGATTAGGCTCATCGGGTTGGCCCAACCTGACCCGCCAAATAAGAGGTCTGTGCCAGAATTTTGAGATAGGGATTGGACGGGTTGGCTCGCCGGATAATCAAATAATTATTTTGTAATAAAATTTTAACTGAAATATGATTTATTAATAATTTTAATTCATTAAAATTACTAAAGTTATATTTTATTATTATTTTATTATATTTATTTTTGGGGAAATTACATGGAAGTCCACTTTGGTGACACAAAATCTACTTAAGTCTTGAGAAAAAATCTTAGTGCATAAAAAGCCAAATTGGAAACAATTGTGTTGAAATAAGTCCACTTTTCAAAATTTCAAATCAATTGGGTGTTTTATGATGACTCTTTTACCCCTCAATAGTTTGATATATTGCATTCTATCCTTTAGGCTTTTGTTTAAATTACAAAGAAGTCTATATATAATATTTAATTATCTTTTATATCCTTATATTTATAAAAAGCAACATTTAACATCGTCGTTTTACAAGTCCCCGTTTTTTGCGATCCTTGGCACAAAATGGTATCAGAGCCTAGGTTTATTCCGGAAATACTATGATAATATCTTGAATATTAATTTGTAACCTATACGGAGGAGACGATTCAAGAAAAATATGGACCCGAACGTTTGTTCGAAGTGTCATTCTTACAGGTGGTATTTCCAGAAATTGGAAAAACTAAATTAAAAGCATATGGCAGAAGCTCAACGCTTCAACCATAAGTGGAAACAATTACGAGGAACAGGTTTATGCACTCCAAGCATAAATCATTACAAGAAATTGGAAAGGATGGCGAAGAGGCTTCATCAAGTGAACCTCAAACTTCAGTTCCAGTTAGCCGAACTTCAGGAGGACAATCATCCTGAACACGAGGACGTTGTGTTGAGCCTTAAACTCATGGTTGCGTTTAATGCGTTAAATTATCCCCGGTCAATCTTTGAGTTTTGATGATCAACAAAACTTGTGTTTGTTATACTAATGCATCTACTTAGTGTGCAGATTAAGTGATGAAAAGTGGATTGGAATGATGATTTTCAAGTGTGTGCAATCTGGTCTGGATCGCCCCAGGCGATGAGTGTCAGGCCAGGCATCGCCACGCACATCGACAGAAGCGATGGCTAGGCGAGCATGCGGGGAAGATCGCCCCAGGCGATGGTGACCAACGCCTGAGGCGATGGCAGCCACAAGGACTTCGCCCCAGCACATCGACTGAAGCGACGCCGAGGCTTGGCGCGGGCATGCGCGCAGGGAGATCGCCCGAGGCGATGACATGAACGCCTGAGGCGATGGGCTGGAACGCCTGAGGCGATGTGGAGATCGTTTGAGGCGATGCATGATTTCAGGCTGCTGAAGCTACGGCATTGGGATTTGACTTGGATCGCCTGAGGCGATCCAGCGATCGCCTGAGGCGATGCGTGATTTTTGCTGACCGTTGGGGCGCGGCGATGGTGATCGCCTGAGGCGATGGCTGAGGCGATCGAGTAGTGATTCAAGCCTTATTTGAATCAACGGCTAGTAGGAGCCTTGGGGGCCTTCTACACTATAAATATGGATGCTTTGGAGCATTTTGAAGCTAAGAAACAAGTCTACAAACTATACCAAAGCTTTGATTATTAAATTCTTGAATAGCATTACAAACTCCATACATTGTTGTTGTATTGGAGCTAGTAATTGTTTTCATTTGTTTAGTCTTGTTGTCTTCGTGTGAGTACACCGTGATGGTGTTTTTGGTTTGATTTCTTGTAAAGGTCCTCCAACACCAAAGCAAGTTGGAAAATTGTAAAGTCATCAACAAGTCTAGTTGGTGCAAGTGTGTGGCTATCCTTGGAGCCCTTAAGGCCAAGAAGACTCGTGAAGAGTGTTGGTAGCTCGGGAAGAGCTTTGTATACTCGTGAAGGGTATTGTGCTCGGGAAGAGCGTTGTGTACTCGGGAAGAGTAGTGTGCTCGGGAAGAGCTTTGTAAACTCGGGAAGAGTTGGGTTGTGGCTAACTTGGAGCCCTCAAGGCCAAGATCATTTATTCTAGTGGAACCTCGGTTGGAGGTTATCTAACCGGGAAGAGGAGACGTAGGCGATTCATCGCCGAACTTCTATAACAAATCCTTTTGTTATTTATTGCTTTATTTCCTTTACGCATTTATTTATTTTATTCTTTGCATTTATCGATTGACTAAAGGCTTCCGCAAGCGCAAAATATTTTTATTTTACAAACTCATTTTAAAACGCTAAAGTAGCCAAGGAATCTCATTCACCCCCCCTCTTCGATTCCAACAAGTGGTATCAGAGCCATTTGATTTTTGTTTTAAATCAAAATCTTTTTATGGCTAATCTAGCAAATGAGTTTGCTCAAGGTCAATCGACGAATCGCCCTCCGCTTTTCACGGGTGATAACTACGGGTATTGGAAAAATAGAATTTCTCTATATATCCAATCCGTAGATTTTGATCTATGGAAAATCATTGTGAAAGGTCCACATACTCCTTTAAAGGAAGTTGGGGGAATTAGTGTTCCCAAAGATATGGACGATTTCACTAGAGCGGATATGATATTAATTTCACAAAATGCTAAAGCGATTAATATTTTGCATTGTGCTTTAGATATGAAGGAGTACAACCGGATCTCAATGTGCTCAACGGCAAAGGAAATTTGGGACAAATTACAAATTTGTCATGAGGGCACTAATCAAGTAAAGGAGACCAAGATTGATCTATTGCAACTCAAGTATGAAACCTTTGAGATGGAGTCCGGAGAAGAAGTTGATTCCATGTTTAGGAGGCTCACCCTTATCATAAATGAGCTTGCCCAACTTGGAGAGAAGTACCCTCCAAAGCAAATATGGAGGAGAGCACTAAGAGCCTTACCAAAGGAATAGGATGCAAAGAGGACGGCAATTATCGAGTCCAACAAAGGAGAAAGTGCTTCTTATGATCTTGATGAGCTCCATGGCACCTTGGTGACTCATGAACTTGAAGTTGCCACAAGGAGAGAAGTAAAGGAGGAGGATAGATCCAAGAGAAATGGGATTGCCTTGGTGGGAAGGAAAGACCACTCCGATGATGAAGAAGATGATGATGATGAAGAGATGAGGTTGTTCACAAAGAAGTTCAAAAAGCTCTTCACCAAGCATAGCAAGTCAAAGACCTCCAATGCTACCAAACAAGAATCCAAAAATGAGGTAACTTGTTATAATTGTCAAGAAATAGGCCATTATGCTAACAAATGTCCTAGGAAGAAGAATGAGGACAAAGGGAAGAAGAAGGCGTTCATAGCTACATGGAGTGATAGCGACTCCGATGAAGAAGAAGCCAAAAATCTTTGTCTAATGGCTCTTGGAAATGAAGATGAAGAGGATGATGATGAGGTACCTTCTTATGATGAATTATTAGATGCTTATAATGAACTCATTGATTGTCTTGGTAAAACCAAGAAGAGCAACAAAGTACTTAAGCTAGACTTGGAACTACCCACAAAGGCGCAAGTTGAAGAAGCACAGAAGTCAACCGTATGCCCGAGGAGGTGGTTCAAGAAGAAGTAGGTCGTCATGGAGACCTAGAAAGTTCTGGTCAAAGCAAAAAGCCCGAAGCTATAGATCGGGGCAAAGGTCTGGACCAACAAGGAGTAGAATCTCATCGACAGGTTCTAATCAAGCAAGTTCTAGCAGGGCACCAACGAAGAGAACTTTCAGACGCACACCTACCCGTGCAAATGAGAGTTTCAGAGATTGTAACTGCTGGACATGCGGAGCAAGAGGACATATCTCTACAGATTGTCCAGAAAACCAAAGCCGAGGAGTCAGACAGTTCGAACATACCAAGGAATTTGAGGATGCTGTCTATTTTCAGGATTTGGTACAGGTGTATCAATTTGAGGATATTCCCTCAGATGAAAGTATCTACGAAGAAGAGATCTATTCTGAGCATGGAGGTGAATCTAGCTCAGAATCAGAGTGAAGGAGAGTTCCTTCAGCACGTGATTAGAGAAGAGCCGTCGGGGTTTTTCTCGCATACCACTGTTTCTCATAAAACCCTTATGAGGATCATGAAAGAAGAGCCAAAGCTTCAAATGTATGATGGATTTACAATTGGAGCAATGGAAAAAGCCATGGATATGATTGGCCTTCGTAGCAGGAAGCATCAGATTATCCATAGGGTAACAACAGGGGAATTTGCGATCCCGATGGAATTCACGGGAAACCAAATTGAGATGCAGTTAATCCCCTACAGAGAAATCCAGGAGATTAAGAACAAAGTCAAGAGAGAGGTTGCTAATACACTCTCATGGATTCATATCGGAGCCATAAGAGTTATCATCAAAGCAACATTCAAGGAAGGAATTGATTCGCCCCTCAACCTGGCGATCTTTGACAAGAGAATCCCGAACCTCAAAGATTCTTGTTTGGGAGCAGTAGCAAGAAATCTGTATGCAGGAAAGATGGCCTTCAACATCTATCCGAGGATTGCTTACAATTTAGGAGATCGAGACTTCAACAAAGTTCTCACTCTTCATCAAGATTTTAAAAGAGAAGATTTGATGAAAGAAGGGAACAGGCCTTACTCGATCACCTACAAGGTGTCATACGCACTCTCGAATACTCATCATTCTGAAGTATTCTTGAGAAAGGAATTCATCGAAGTCCCCAGAATCTTCAAAGACTTCGCCAAAGCAGTATTGCAGGACATCGTTGATACTCCGACAATAGGAGAGATTGACATGAGGATACAAGATCAACCTGTTCTGAACAAAAGCAGGAGCCTCATGATCGAGTCAAGAAGGATGTCTTTCCAACAAGATAGGTTAATCCACAACTATCCAGGGGAAAAACAGAAGGGAGCCTCAAGCAGAATTCAGAAAGTTCCTGATGTATTCCAAACAATAGGGAAACTGAAATGCCCAGAAGGCTGGAGAGAAGTGCAGATAATTTTTGACATCACCGAGAAGAACAATATCTTCCCCTGCGATGTCCTATATTATTTGCAACAACCTACAGTTGGCAAATTTCAGGGAAACCTTCAAATTGGTGAAATTAATCTCACAATTGAAGGAATTGCCGGACGGATCCCCGAGCAGCTTATTCTAGGGATTGAATTTCTCGAGGAACATAAACCTTGGGAAAGATTGCAAGATGGAATGGAATTCACGGTCGACGGAAAGAGATACCGAATTCGATGACCACCAGTCCATTCTCAATATACATCTCTATTGGGATGTTATATGAGAAGTACCGGGCAGAATATTTTGCAGCCTACATTGACTCAGGGGCTGGAATATGCACTGCCAGGCGAGAAATCTTCCCCAAAGACGTTGGTGAGAAATTACCAGCCATTGCCGGAAGAGACTTTTCCAAACGGATCCTTATTCTTAATGACGGAGTCCAAGGAGCGGAAATAATTCTCGGCGGAGCAGGCGGTACCCCATGGTACAAAGCCAAAACTCCACCTATATATTTCCATGATACAGGTGCAGATATGCTGTTAGGAAACAATTTCCTACAGACGTTCAAGACATTCACTCAAGAGAATGAAACGAGAAGACTTCTTTTCACAACTCTATGTGATCATAAGATTATGGTACAACGATTACGGGAGGCGTTTCACCGAAAATTCCCTATTCGTTTTCACAACAAGCGTGGTGATGAAGGAAAACTTCGACACCCAAAGATGAAAGATCAGCGGAAATTTGGAGAGGCAATTCTTCAGTTCCGACAACAAGGTCCTAGTGAAAAGGGGTCACAAACTTTTGACTGGGTTAATATCATGTCTTTCAGAGAACAGGATGAGGAAAGAGTAACTCCAGAAACCCTGTTGCTACTGAAAAATGCTTTACGAGAAGAAGTTCCACAACCTGAATCTACCCTCGAAGAACGAATCACTCTAGAGGATGTAAAAAGGAAGATTCGTAGGAACTACAACGAGGATCCACTGGCATGGTGGAACAAAAATGAGCTCAGAGCTACTTTGAAGGTAAAAACTGGAAAAGAAAATGAGTTTGTGAGGTATTGGCCGATCCCCATGAACCAAGAAGATCGGAATGATATGCAGAGCATACTTAAGGAGCATCTTGACCTTAAGTTAATCTCAGCAGGTATTTCTCCATACCGCAACCCCGGTTTTCTGGTAAGAAATCATGGAGAAATTAAACGAGGAAAGCCGAGATTAGTGATCAACTATAAAGGGATCAACGAAATCTTGGAGTTCGATGGATATTTTATCCCAAGCAGAGAACATTTGGTAAATAGCATCAAGAATGCCAAAGTTTTCTCCAAATTCGATTGCAAGTCTGGTTTCTACCAGATTAAAATGGAGGAAGCAAGCAGAAAGTTCACAGCATTCTCCACACCACAAGGACATTATATCTGTAATGTCATGCCAATGGGATTGGCAAATGCTCCCCAGATATATCAAAGGAAGATGGATAATCTTTTCAAGGATTACTTCAGCTTCATGTTCGTGTACATTGACGACATCCTCATAGCGTCAAAAAACATGAAAGAACATCTTAAACATCTAGAGATCTTCTCAGACGTTTGTTACAAGGAAGGATTGGTGCTTTCCGAAAAGAAAGCTGTGATTGCTACAAGACAGATCGAGTTCCTTGGAATCGAGATCGACGAATCTGGAATCATCCTACAAAATCATATTGTTGAAAAAGTACAAGGATATCCGGATGACCTCAAGGATTTAAAACAACTTCAGAGTTTTTTAGGAGTTGTTAATTTTGCTGGAATGTTTATCAACAATCTAGCAAACCACAGAAAGGTGTTTAGTTCACTACTCAAAAAGGATGTTAAGTTTGAGTAGAATGAAGATCACAGACAAGCTGTTAAACAGCTAAAGGAGGTTTGCAGGCAACTACCAAAACTCGCAATACCAAACGACGAGGATGCACTGGTATTATACACAGATGCCAGTGATCATTGGTGGGCTGCGGTCTCATGAAAGTTACAACAGAAGGAGAAGTGCCATGCAGATATTGCAGTGGATTATTTGATAACAACGAAGTTATCAGATGGCACATCAACCAGAAGGAGGCTTTGCAGTCCGAAAGGCTTTTAAAAAATGGCCATTATTTTTACTTGCAAAGAAATTTATCTTAAAAATAGATAATACGAGTGTTAAGTCTTTTCTGAAAAATAAAATTGAATCAAAACCAGAAAAGGCTAGACTTTTACGTTGGCAAGCTGAGTGTCAATATTATGATTATGATATTGTCATTGTGAAATCTGATAAAAATATTCTTGCAGATTTCTTAACACGAGATGGAGGGACACATTGCTAGCGATACCCTCAAGAGAGTTAGGAATCTCAGGGAAAACCTGGAGATCCTGGAACGAGATTTTGGGACTCTTTGTCTCAATACAGAGGTCGCGGGATGACTTCAACGAGCAGATCAGGAACTTGTTACTGATCATATACGAGCATGCTTTCGGGACCACGAACGCTTGTTTGAAGTCTTGAAAGGGCCTATACTTCAGGCATCACCTTCAACAGTGCAAAAAGAAGTGTTTAGAGAACGGGGCTCATCTAACCCGGAGGCAAGGGATTCAAGTACCCCTGTCACGAGTGCTTCAGATGATGCATTCCTTGAGGATGTACAAGCTGAAGCGAATGTTGAAGGTCAGGTGTCATCACAATCTGAACCTTCAAGTCAACCCAGCACCTCTGGGGTAAAAGAGGGAGAGTTGAATCTTAGGCCAATGACTGGCAAGTGTAAGGTTCAAACTAATGACGATTTAGTTTCTTCACCTATGCAGGATTACCAGCGCACTTGGGAGAAACTAATTACCAGGCGATGTATCAACCCAGAAAAATCAATAGTTGATATCTCCGGAAAATATCCGAGAGTTTGGATGAAACCAGGCAGCCATCCAAATGATGTTCAGGAATGGTATAATTTCGGAGCTCTGGCTTCGGTTTATACTGTGGCACCAGCCTTCTCTGAAATTTTGAAATTAGCAAAATGGATCAGAGAAGTTGTATACGAGACTTGGGCCAATAATCCACATTTGGCCAGAGGTGATATCTTGGAGTTGTATTTTTTCAGTGCTGCTCCAGAACCGGCAAAGAAAGGCTTCATTGAAGCTTTTCATTTTATCAAGCTGAGAAGACCAGATGGAAACGCCCTGAAAAATATAAAAATGGCGCTACCAGAAGGAATTCCAATTTTAGCAGGAACTATCACAGATGATGAAGTTTCAACCAGACGAGCATGGGGTCTTTGGGTTTGTGTAACTGAAATGGACAAAGTCAAATACACATTCAAGTTCTTTCAGAATTCAGCCAATGGAACTTTCTTGCTGAATTCCATGACAGGAACCTCCACGAGATTTACCGAAGAACTCGTTGAAACAAAGAGAAGAATTCTTTGGGAGAACAAGATACCGGCAGGAAAGGAGACTTACCGGAAATTCTGCAACATGGCACACATTGGCCGATGGATTGATCATATCTGCCTAGCATGCCCGGAGCAGAAAGAACCAGAGTTCGGGAAAGGATTCCGATCCAAACCCGACAGATCAGAGGCAGGAAAAGACAAAAGACCTGCTGACAAGAGAGCCCGTTTTCCTAAAGCTCGGGGACCACAAAACCACTAATATAAAGATCCCCCGACAAAGGAAAAGAGGTGGACCATTAGAAGTTAGTGCGGATACTGTTCAAACGCACTCAGACAAAAAATAATGGACCACTCACGAGAAAAGTTGGCACAACCGGACAAAGATGCCAGACCACGTGAAAGTTAAGGCGCACTCACAGGCGCACTCAACAATTATCAAGATTTGGAATCCGCATTTGAAGTCCGGATTCATGCCTATATAAGGGCACTCATTCAGGAAGCTATGGACATCGAAAATTCTCCATAGTTTTCTGATAAATAAATTTAGAGTCTCCAAGCTTTGTAATATTTCAACTTTCGTAGCTTGGTAATCTTTCTTTCTTTTATTTCTTTTGTTATCGTTTGTAATATTGTTATGTTTTAAGTTTATGTGTTTTTGAGTCAAGCCTCATCTTTATGAGAGGCTAAACAAGTCAGTCTCCTCCCAAAAGGAGACGTTTTAATGTAATAGATGTTATAAGTATTCCAGAATAAAAATAAGGCTGTTGCCCAGCTATCTCCCAGATTTCTTTAAATCTTTTTTATATCCTGAATATACCTTACGCCCTAAGGTAGGAAACGCATTAGGGCTGTGTTGTGCGGTTTCTGAAGGAGTCGGATAACTGGCAGACTAACCTCGCCCGTGTGCTGAGGTTGGATGGTGAGGAGCCATTCGTAAAACAGTCTGGAGGCAATAAGTTTTCGACTGGTGGAAGTTGCGACCCACCTCACCCGGTGCCGTTATGGTCAAAATGGTATTTTTCAGTTTGCTAAAATTTTATTGTAATACGGAAGCATGTTGGGCCTTTTATTTATTTTTAACATGATCTTCAAATCGGGTTGAATTATAATTTGACGAACGTTATATAAACCGTGAGTCCTTTCCAAAATTATGCTCTTGGGATTCATCTCGAGATGACAGAAACTGAAGGATCTCATGTTCATATAATGTTTCTGTTTGATAAATATTAGGATGAAAACGATGATGAATAGTATATTGTGGCATATTTTGTTCTTTAAACATTTTCTAGGGCTAAGAATGCAAATTTATTAAAGATTGGTTGGACCGCGTGGATCGCTTGGACCACATGGACCACATGGGGTTATTATGGTCATTTCAACCTAGAATGTACTTATGTCAACTAATGTTTTTTCGCTGGACTAGGATAGATTATGTTTCACCAAAGTGTACCGGCCCGTAATTTTCCCTTTATTTTTTAATGGTTTGACCCATCTTGGATTGGGTCGGGTGGAGGCGGGCCAAAATAAACCCATTTGTGTCATTGGTTTGGAGAGAGCCCTTTTATAAGTTTCTTCAAATAACTTATGTTGTTTATCCTACGATTCTTGTGGGTATACTATATGCATTCGGAGGGTTTCCCTACATTGTCAGGGGAATGGTGTGGCAATATTGATTACTATTTCGTTTTAAAGTTTAGAATATGAGAAAAAAAATTCCCTCATTGGCAAAACGCTCTTGCTATTTGAAATGAACAATTTTCATACTTCATATGAACAATATAATTATGGTACATTGGCTTTGAAAATCGTCCATTCTCGTTGATATTGTGAATGGTAACGTTCGTTTTTTGGATAAGTGGGACAATACCAACTTGGGTTTCACGGTGTGTATGATAGTGAACTAGGGGTGCTTAACGGACCGGGTCAATACGGACCCGGCCCGAAACCGGACCGGTTAGCCCGGTTCGGAATCGAAACCGGGCTAACCGGTAAGATACCAGTCCGTGCCAACTTGGGTTTCACGGTGTGTATGATAGTGAACTAGGTTCTACAGTTTCGGACTAAATGGATCCGGTTCCGGATTGAACCAGAACCGGATCCATTTTTTTAATTTTTTTTTTGCTAATATAAGTTAGATTTAAAAAAAAAAACTCAAACAAACCGGTTTCGGTTTGGAACCGGTCCAACCCGGAACCCGTTGGACCGAAATCGGATCCGATCCGATTCCTTAACGAATCGGATCGATTTCGGGATTATCGGATCCGGAATCGACCGGTTCCGGACCAGTCCGGACCAGAGTGTACTAGTTTGGCAAGTTGGACCATTTGCCTTAAAGAACTTGACATATTTATAGGCCAGAAGCTTAGCGTTCTTGGGAGGGAGGGCCCAATTTGATTTGTTGAAACTGAAATCCGTCGATTTACTTCGAATAATATGATTATATGCATGTTATATTATGATTATATATTTACTTTGAATAATATGATTATATTGATGTTATATTATGATTATTGGCATTATTAGATAGGATAGAGAATATTGATGGATAAATAATAGTTTGTTTAATTCGAATGGCAAAGATTGAGTTATAAACATAATTAGATGACGAATTATTGTTTTGCCTTTGAATATATTTTAAATTTTTATTATTTTTAATATTATTAATTAAAGTCCGATTGAAATTATAATAATAATAAGACTAATTATAACTTTCCTCCCCCTTCTCCATGTCAAGTTGCGCACCACAAACCACAAGCAAAGATTGGCCTGTGGATCAATCCATTTTTAGGTAGAAGGGGTTTATATTACTTAGAGTTTTTGTTAAATACACATCGCACATGATGATGAACATTCTTCGAAATGAATATATAGCACATGCATATCTTATCCCACGACAAGTATAAGACAATCTTAACTTCGATATCCAACTACGTTACAAAATAAGGATAAAGAAATTCCCCAGGACATAAAAGTGATGCAACAGAAAGAGAAGGGAAAAATAAAGAAAAGGCGACCATTCCGCCATGTGTCCACTACATCTCCTGCATTGTCAAGAATTATCACCCGACCTATGTTTCATCAGGCGCCTGAAACCTGTGCTCAAACCTCAATGCTAAAAGGCCTGCATAAAACAAGTCTTCATTCGGTGGGTGTGTGTGTGTGCGCAGCAAACACACAGGTTAAATAGATAAAATATCATTTGTAAGACTTAGAAAAGTGAAGGAAAAGTCTGAGTGGGATTAATTTAAGAGCAAAACTGTGACTGAGAGAGGGAATGGGCAATGGCTGCACGCTCAGTATCTGTCGGGCGGGGCTGGAGTGAGCGCATTACCGCCGCACCATTCCTGCAGCCAGGCTGCCGCCTAAATGCACGCCAACCTTAGTGTCTACGCCCTATATCCACCAGGCTTTGTAAATAGTTTGATAATTTTATATTATGTAACTTCTAAATCTGTCAGCTATATATTATTTGATGTCACTAAAATGTTCTTATATAAATCACTTCAATTATTATCATTATCCTTTTAAAATATCAAACTGAGTGGTGAAATACAGCAAGTTATTCAAATAAATGGTTTTTCCCAAAGTGGGGCGGAGGGAGGGGGTGAGGGCGGTAGCCGCATCTTCATTCTTTTGTGTTTTTATAAAAAAAAATTAAAAAAATTATGTTTTACCCATATTTAGAAAAAAAATCGTATCAACTAAATTATAATCGTGGCTCCGCTCCTACACCTAAGGACGTTGATTGATAAAAATCTAACGTCAACCCTTAACTTGCTTGACTATTGAATTTGGAGCTTGATTAGATCTGTGTTTGATCTGCTTCCGCTCCAGCTCAAATAGTTCTTAGAACTAATCAAGTTTTAATAAACTCCACGCAAGACTTTACTCGAATTCATTAATTTTAGAGGTTCATATTCAACTTATTTCACTTCAAGCCTCAAGGGAACATTTAAAAGGGGGAATATGGTTAAACTATGTTGCACGAAACTCCCGCTACATGTGAATTCCGATAAGGGGCCGGACCATTTTGGATCTAAGGTGTGCAAGTCTTCTCTTGCAATAGAATGTGTTATTTCCGCAACATTAAGAAAGAGGAATAGAAGAAGAATATATGATCTTGGTTCCAAAAATTTAGTTTCGATTCACGTAAAAAAGTAATCTGCCAGAAATTGAATGGAAATTTCATTGTACTATAATAATTGGATGACTTAGTAACCGAAAAATATTTACATGGATCGCGTGTTTGTAAAAATAAATATACATATATATATATATATAAATATACATATATATATATATTTGTATGTATATTGTTATTTATAAGATCGAGTGCATAGAAGTGAGACCGTTTCCTAACCTAAGTAGCTGCCACTAATTTTGAAAGGACTAAATACCAACTCTGGTCGTGTAGATTCCCCACATTCATCTCGATTTTAACCACGCCCCTAGTCCTGCAAGTAACTTTCTACACTAGAATTTGAACGTGAATTTTATAAAGGTGGGAATTCAGACATCGATTTTTTATTTCAAGTCATCAAAGATAAATAAAAAAAAATATTATTACCCTACATTATTATATTAATTAATATAGACTATTTATCATTTAATAGGATCCACCGCCACTCTTTAAATTGTTTCCCTTGACCTCCCGTTAATTTCCATATCTATAAGCAACTCGTAAACTAGCGAAGAACGGCAAATACTTCACTAATAAACATCGTAGAAACCATCGAGAAAGGGTGAAAAGAAGAATGGAAACTTAATTTTGATCTGTTTCTTTCCTCTTCAACTTGTTCTACGTATAAATAAGCTGGTGGGGCTCAATTTAAGGAATCAGACAAAACGGGTCTACCGCTGTGGATGCTGGGTTTCAATGAGGAGCGTTTGTTGGCCGACATGAATCGGCTGCTCAGCTTACTTTTACACCAGGTTCATTTCTTTTATTAACTCGTTTAAACATATTCTTTCCTGGATGCAATATACAGGTATGATTGTACTATATTCGATTTTTTAGCGCTGTGTATTATTTGATGTTTGTTAGGGAGTTTTGGATGAGCAGTATTTGCAGTTGCAACAGCTGCAAGATGAATCGTCTCCAAACTTTGTCTCTGAGGTGGTTAACATATATTTTCACGAGACGGAGAAACTCTTGAGATACCTGAGAGAGTTGCTGTACGTATTTCCTTGATGTAATATGATTGAAAGCTTTTTCTTGAATGTGGGTTTTGTGTAAATTATTGTTTTTTTTTGTATGTGTGTGTTTTAGGGTGGATAGAGAGTTGTTGGATTACAAGAAAATGGGAATTCATTTGAATCAGTTGATTGGGAGCAGTTCAAGCATTGGTGCCAAGAGAGTTCGAAATGTGTGCGTCGCCTTTCGCGCTACTTCCCAGCAAAATAACAGATCCGGGTTGCTCCCTTTTTACGCAATTTTTTATCATTGAAAAATAAATCTATAAATTTTTATCTTTTTTTTTATTTTATCATGAGACTAATACATTGCTAAACAAATGTTATACCAGGTGTTTAAGAGTATTGGGTGTTTTAGAACACGAGTACTGCTACCTCAAAAGCAAGCTGCACGAATTGTTTCAGATTGAACAGCAGAGAATCCTGGCATCCGCAATCAGATACCCCATGCAGCAGCACCCAAATAACCCTACACTTTAACTATCTCTCAACTCATGTTTATCAGAAAGATTACTCGGCGTCCATCTGCAAAAGGCATTAAAAGTGGATGCTGGGAAAAAGTGTTGAAAGCGACTGTTTTTTATCACCAGGAATTTAATATTAAGACATCCCATTAATTTCTTTGAATGGTCTTTCAATTGTTTGCATCTTGGGATTCTAGCTGCAGCAGTGTGTACTGAGAATCGAGTTGTAACATCAGAAATGCTCCCAACAAATCAGACATTAATGCTTTCTCAAAGGCTCTCTTTATGTTAAAAAAAGCGTAGTGTGTAATACATATCAGTTGCATCAAATATTCGTTCAATCGGTGCTATTATTGTGTGTAAAACGATCAATCAGTAACGCCGGAACTCAGAGATCCAAATTTAAGCAATATTTTCCAGTTTCCACCCGAGTTAACCACATTCTCTTTCTTTTGTAGATTGTTAGATATGTGGGATGCCATATTAAACCCGATGGTGGGTCTATGGGTCGCCCCACGTAGATATTTGGGGCCGGTTCAAACCATTGTTAAAAGAAGAAAACTAGCCTTGAATGTGATCTAGTTAGACGGATAAATGGTTAGTAATGCATTAATTGCTCCCACAGAATAAATTTACGTTTCCAATGACTTCAAATCATAAATTAAATTTAACCTTAATTACTTATTATTTATTAATGATGATTTGAGATAATAACAAAGGATAAACACACTTTTATCTCTTATTTTATTATGAAGATAAGATACTTATATCGTTAAATATTAATTGTTTTACTATAATAATACTAGGTTGTTACGTTTTCAATACTGTTATACTTCATATATGAAATAAAATGGAATGAGCATTTAAACTAAGCATTCAAATTGCGTGTGGTTCGGAATGAAAATATTGAATATTAACTCCTTCCTTCTTAAATAGATATTGCATGATAATGATCAATTCAATTTATTTCAAAAGTATAATATATTATATTATAATGGAAAGAGATGCTGATCGGAAATTATCGTGGTCTCTCAAGGCTTCATAATATGTTCAAAAATACTTAAGAAATAAATAAATGATAAACTTAATTTAAAAACAAAATAACTATTTAAAAATAAATATTCTAAAGATTTAATTTATACCAAAAATTATAGATAAAGGCAACATATGCTCTTGTTATAGTAATTGTCTATTAAATGGAAGAAATGATTGCTTTGGCACACAAAATATTTGATGCCCAACCAGCGACGTACCTACAACTCCTCAAATAGCATTTCCACTAATTTTGCAGAGATACAATTATTTAAGGGGGTGCAAAATGTAATTTTTAAGATAAAATTGTAATTTTTTTTTTTAAAAAATGTTAAGAGTAAAAAAAAAAAATTTGGGGCAAGAGAAGTCTCAAACTTGTTTAATAACAACATTGAGTTAAAAAAATAATAATAAAGTAAAAAAACAATTTTTTTTGGGGCAAGAGGAGTCTCAAACTTGTTTCAATACAAATAATGATTTTTTAAATAATTTAACTTTTAAAAAGTTGACCATATCATCAAATGCTATCAGGAATAATATCTCTTTTACCTTATTCCAGTCTCTTTACTCCACACGGCAAAAAACCGGTCGCATTCACTTTTACTCCAAGTTCCAACCACAGCGTAAAATTCACAACCTCTTCTTCAATGATATTTTTTTTCATATGGATGAGGATAAAGATGTGAGGCTAATTTATTACAAGGGGCATCGTGAATTCAATGTAAGGTTATGAAAGTAAAATCGGTGTACGAAGCTTCCAATTATGCACGAAATCTGTGAAGGGGACGCGTCATTTTGAATCTAATGTGTGCAGTCTTTTCGTTGCATTA
Organism: Haberlea rhodopensis; assembly: GCA_907163345.1. Taxonomy (NCBI): domain Eukaryota; kingdom Viridiplantae; phylum Streptophyta; class Magnoliopsida; order Lamiales; family Gesneriaceae; genus Haberlea; species Haberlea rhodopensis. The sequence goes on along the minus strand of CAJQUN010000010.1, from coordinate 1,321,523 downwards.
CAATAGACTATTTTCACGACTCAAATATTTGACCTATGCATTAGATAACAACAAAGCTCACCCTTTTTGAGGTGGCTTATGGAAATATAAGTATGATCACAATCATTTGTGTAGATACTTATAGAAAAGGGTTCTTGAAAATGTTGAAATATTCTCGCTGTGGAATAAAATTGTTCCTGAATCGGTGTAATCATCATGATCATCGTCATTTTTCACTATAAGTGGCTTGTTATCATAGAGCAATCCAGTGGAGATCGAGCCTTCTATTATTTTGCTTAATATATCCTTTGTTATTCGAGCACAATAATTTTTTTGTTGTTTATTTCTTTTTTGTTCATTTTTCCAGTAACATTATCGTTCAATAGTCATGCATGTTGTGTTATTACATAAAGCATAGCAACAATAAATTTGTTAATCTCGTCATCGTAACTATAGCACAATACAATGTCAAGTAAATTAATTAGTACATTTAATCAAATTAAAGACGTAGAAAGAACAAACACAAGTCCCGCGTAGAAACCTCAAAGATGATCTAATTTAAACCTACTATTGGATCAATGCCACGCCAATGAATAGCAAAACTAGGTGGAAACGCGAAACCAACGAAATGAGGCAGAACTACCCTGATGACAAGTTTCTGTCCGGCTTCGCAGTGGCTGCCGAAGGTGCAAATGTAGTAATAGTCGCCGGTGGTGGCCAGAGTGATGTTAACCGGTCCGGTGGTTATGACGCTTCCTATCACATCATCGTATGAGGCCTTGGTTACTAGCGGCTACATCGTGTCGGTTGGTCTCAAAGTTAAAAACTGTACAGCACATGAACAAAATAATATTACATTTGCTAATTTTACTGAGAAATCCCAGATTATCTTGATTTTGTCATGTTGTAGAAGCATATTTCAGATAAAATCAACCGACATAGTTCGAATCATACCGAGTACGTCCCCGACCAAGAAGGCAAGAATGTTTTGCCAGAAGTCCAATTAGCGAACGAGACAGAATTATTTGGCGGTATGTCCAATAGGTCTTTTCCAACTGTGTACACAGTTTGTGCTGTCGAAGAATGCAGCGCCGCAGCAAAAATGGCACCAAAAGCAACCAAGAATGAAACTCTATCCATAATTATATATCTAATTCTTTGAAAAATTAAAAATATGAAGAAGATATTATATAATTGCGGTAGCTGATTCTTGGATGGGAGAATTGTGAGAATTGCGAAGTGTTTACTTGCATGGCGAAGCCAAGATTTCACATTTCACAGTGGAGTACTAAAATTAAATAAGAACTTTTTTATTTGAAAAAAATTCATTAATATGAAAATTAATGTATCAACATACATTTAAATATAATATATCAATTGAATACACAAATGGAAATATAAAAAAATAAGAAATATATAAAACGTTGTAAAACAATACAATAAGAATAAAGATTTGTATTTATAGCTACGAATGCTTGTTTTTGTTCATAATTTTTCAAAAAATATCATCTTGAGAACTATGTTTTTCAATATTTCGAAGATATATAGTATTAAATCAAAGTTATCATATCTCAGTCATTATTTTTTCTTTTTTTTTTAAAATTTTTTTTGGGGGAGAGGGAGGACTCGAACCCAAGAGTTTTTACATTGAGAAATATATGACAATCACTAGGACAATGCCTTGTTGTCTATCATATCTCAATCGTTCTCATCATACACAATAAATGACTAATGATGTAGTATTAATAATTGCAATGGCTCCAACATAAGTCAAATAATCCTCCTACCACGATGTACCCACTTGCGCTCCGATCGCGATCTAGCGTATTGAGTGCTCATGCGACGCTTTAAGGCGTACAAATTTTTACTAAGTTTTACACTATATGTCAATAAGTCGCGTACTAAGTTTTAGTAAGTCACGCACTAAGTTTCATTAAGGTTCTCCGACTTAATTCTCTTTTTTATTTTTTTTCATCTTTACATATTCTTTTTGGAGATTTTTTGGGCTTAGAATTTTCATGGTTCCCATCGCTTCAGATTGATATAAAGTACACATTTTTCTTTAATGGCTTCACCAAAAATCATAATAATATATGAAATATTCGAATAATAGATAAAAAAAAAATGACAACGTCTGTGATTTTGAAATATTTTTTTGTGAGAAAATAATAATAATTTTGATTTCATAGGTTTTTTTGTATAAAAATTAATATAATGAATTTTATAGATAGAACTTTTATTTTTATTGCGTTAATTTAATTATTTATATTTGTTATTCTATAAGTTAATGATATAATTCTCCAAAAATTCATTGTTAATTCATACTACTACTAAACATGCTGAAACTTAGAGGTTTGGTTTGGTTTTATTTTGAATTCATTATCTTAAAATAAAACCAAATATTAATAGTTCATTTTCATTTTTCATTCTCAAAAATATTTTCGGAGAACAATAATTGTCAATACTAGAAGAGTGATCTAATAAAAGATTTGAATTGCATTGCTATGACTAGTTATAACTTTGTGCAAATTTGCAAACGTTAAAATCTACACATATGATTCTAATTTTAATGCATTTAAGAATGGTAAAGCTGCAAATGTCAATTTTGTTAAGAGTTTTATATTGTAAATAATATAATGTTATAACTAATTTGCAAATGTTAAAATCTACATTTAGGATCTACACATATTATTTTTTAATAGGCCCGATAAAGCGTACACACATTCAATTTTTTAAAAAAAGTTGAGGCGCTTTCGGTGTGCTCGCACATCAGCATCTGCGCGTGCACCTGCTCTCTATGACTTAGGCTCCAACTAGAGTAATTAGTCACAAAACGTGAAATAATTAAAACAATCTAATATCTAAATTAAAAAGAATGCTCTTAAGGTAAAGCTAATTCATAATTATTCTGTCGATCTTGACTTTCAGTTCCATTACTTTGTATTCTTAACTTAGCATCATAATATATTAGAAAAACTATAAAATACAAAAAAAAAATCTATAGATCTCCTTTCACATATTATTATATTCCGGTTTAATATAAATTATGTTTCATATATTATTAAAATCATGTTAATTTAATGTTAATCATGTTCCATCCGAGCACTTAATCATTTGGATTATGGCTTGATACAGTAATACTACCACTAAAACTTAGTGTGCTTGAGCATAGGCTAGTCTACTAAAGTTCAAGCTAGCCCACTTTCGTCACCATTATTTGTAGCTGATATATGATGAAGGGCTGTTAAATTAATCCTCAGATTTATAAATTTTAATTACGGTCCATATAAGCTTTGCTTGTGGAATTGGTGCGGTCTTGGTTTCAAATTCTGGAGTCCACAACTTATTAATAAAAGCTATAATTACGGACAAATCAATATAGGACTTCTTCGGGAGCTTGACTATTAAGTACTCATTAAAGAACAGTTGACTTTTCCATGGAGTAATTAAGGACTTTCTTGATATGAACTTCTTAATTCAAACTTTCAACAAATGCTTCATTTTCACAATTTAATTTATCAATTCGGAATATATAAGAACACAATTAGTTTATATAGTTGAAACCGACTCATTTCTTTCCATGCCTAATTACTTTTGTGTCATATAAAGTATTGTATTCTTGGGAGAAACACCTGATGCATGATGTTGCTTTTCTAAGGACGATATCAAACAAACGACGATTAATCTAATGGCCACAACGAATTTTGTTTACCTAACATAGACTTTAATTGAATGCCCCAGTATCTTGGATGCCTCTGCCTCCATATTTCGAGTCAATTAGTTTCCTTAATTTCCAAGAAAAAAATTAATCGAGCCTATATATGAATTAATCAAATAAAGAAATTCTAAAGTTTATTATAATTTTATGAAACTGTAAATTTTGTCTCTAAAAATTTATCCTGGACTAGAACAAGTAGCGAGATACAATGATGACGTAACATTTATTATTCATTAAATTAAAAATCTATACCTTCATTATAAGCATATGTATCTTTTACATTGATGTTTGAGATCATGGGATATTGCATTTCGATTTGCCAAAAAAAAATAAATTGGGGTTAAACAAAACTATTTTTCTAATATATATATATATATATATATATATATATATATATATATATGTGTGTGTGTGTGTGTGTGTTAAAAACCGTTAGTATTTCCTATTTAACATGTTTGTGCATCTGATAAAGCATTTTTTATGCATTATCTTAATTACTTTCTTTAGGTTAAAGTAATGAAAAAATATACAATTGATCTCTAATTTGAATAATAACGAATAGACACATGTAGAATAACTATATTATAATATCATCATCTTTATTTAGTAATGAATATAGTAAAATTTACAACTACTTTCCCTATTATTTGACACAAAAATATATAACAGGGAGATTGACGTTATTGTTTAGATTTATGGGTTGAAATTCGTTATTGTATAAACTAAATGAGGCCTAACAATAGCTTTACATTCAAAAAATTAATACTAAAATGGAAGCCTGTTTTTGCATTTCTTTGAGTTTCATTTTCATGCTAATTTTTATTTTTATAATTTAATCAAAGTAAAATATAATTCGTTTTCATGCATAATTAAATCCAAGGAATATTTTATTTAATTTCACTATCCTAATCCCACCACTTATTTTGGATTTCGTAAATTCAGTACAAGAAACAATATATTATTCTGATCAAATTGCAACTATAAATTTATTGACCTCAACATGATGAGTAAAACAATACAAAAATGTCGTAAGGCATATTCAATCCAAAGTACATATTTTCTTAAATACAAAACTGAGAACATGAGAAACCGCAATAAAAATTCACTGTAGGATTCCTTAGCGTAAGATCTTAAACAATCAGAACCACGCCAATGGAAAGGAGAACAAGCAAGAAACCAGAAGCCAGTGAAGTTGCGGCAGAATCAGGTGGAGGTGGTTGTCTTACTGCCGCAGCAGTGGGGCCGCAGCCTGCATTTGGAGCTAAGGACGGGGAAGGGGTGGCGGGGGTGGTTGGAGGAGCCATCATTGGTGGATTTGCGCTGCCAGAAGTGGATGATCCGGCTGAGATGACGAGTTTCCGGCTTGGCAATGGCGGTCAAACGTGCAAATGTAGTAATGGTCGCCGGGGGTTCTGAGAGTGATATTCGCTGGTCCGGCGGTGATTACGCTGCCAATCTCGTTATCGTTGTCGCATGCATCGTATGAGGCTCTGGTCACTTCGACGAGGTCGTGTTGATTTGTAGCGAAATTGAAAACTGAAAAATCATAAACACTGATTTAATAGTCATATCTTATTATTTGTATGATTTTTAGCTCTTAATATCGTTGCTATTCAAAATTTTATAAAGCACATAAATTCTAACGCCGTGTTTACACAATAATTATAGTTAACAAAGAGAAGTAACTAATATTTTCGAAAAAAGATATATAAGATAAGAGTAAGAATTACCCAGTACGTCTCCGATCAAGAATGTTTTGCCAGAAGCCCAGTTTGCGTATGAAACAGAACTATCACGGGGTATATCCCAACCCATGCCATCACCAACTGTATACACAGTTTGTGCTGAAGCAAAGTTCAGCACAGCAGCAAAAATGGCACAAAAAACAGTCAAGAATTGCACTCTATCCATCTATGTATATGTTTCTTTTACTATTTCTATGGAACGTGAAAAAAGATTAAGAAAATATGAGTGCGGCTAGCTGATTCTTTGATTAGAGGCTTTGTGATTTGCAAAGTGTTAAAGTTATGCTGATATATATAGTGAAGGGTTGTTGAAGTAGTCCTTAAAAATGCGTGTCTTTTCAGTGGGAATGTGGAAGCTTTTAGTTGCGGTCCGTGTAGTTTGGCTAGTTGAAAATTTGGAAACCATCAAAGAAGTAACAAAATAGCATTTGAAAAGTCAAAATGTGAGCTAAGTCAAATTTTCTGTGAACTGTTTGGAAAATTAGTGAAAGAATACTGAGGTAACTTCACTATTGAGTCATTAAAATCAAGATGATTTCTGAGTAGAACATTCTCGTATTTTGAGCGGATGGGATGATTCAATGTATTACTTTGGAAAAAAATATGTGGGATTACCAATATATGTCACCTATATTAACTTCATTCAAGTTTCATCTCACACATGTCAAGTTTGCTATATTATCGACTATTTCATTTCGAATGTCATGATAAAAATATATTTTAAAAGAGCATAAAAAATCTAATTAATATCGATGACATATAGGTAGTATTATGGGAATTTCGGTGCCACCCTCAATGTAATGATTGATCCAAGAGTTGAAAATCAATAGAACATTAGATCTCATAGTCTCAAATAATTTCAACCATTAACTAAATTCATAGTCTCAATATTTCAACCATTAAGCTAATTCAAGATAATACATTGTGAAAAAATTCTTGCAATGCACCGGGTATATATAATGAGAAGTAGCAATGTAACATTAATAATGAATCAAACTAAAATGCATAACTGGTCATATAAAAAAGCATCTCCTTTTGGTTAAAGTAAGCAAAAGGAATGAGAATGTGAATAACTCAGATGGAAACAGGCTGCTTTCTTCCAACTTCTGGCTAATTATCAGGAGATAGATCATTATAATCGCAACAGCTGCAAAAATTCGACACCAATTTTGTCCATTCACCTGAGAATTTAAACAGAAAAAATAACCAGTTTCATGAAGTTCACAATAGACGAAACAAGAATAGTTTCTCTACTTTTCATACCTTGATGGATCCAAGTACCGAAGAACCGGAACTCGGAACAAGTCCTGTCAATCCGATATCCTATGAAATGCTTCCATCAGCCTTAAACAATAAAAAATTCCTTCAGAAGTTGGCCCTAGCTTCATGTATTGTTAAACAACGCAAATACATAAGCCTTTACCACCATCTTTGGCCTATATGGAGTCCCTTTCTTCTTCAAAAGTCGCTTCCATAAATTATAATTGTAAGTCCTCGCATTTTTTTAAATTAGCTCCCACATCATTTTTCATCTCCTTTTGCAGCCACCTGTCTCAGAAACAATCACATCCATTTTACTAAAGCCAACCTTTTCCAATGCAGCGGATACTGCATCTATCTGAGCCTCAAACAATATTGTCATAATGGAGTTTAGTCTTAGCAATGGTTCCCCGTCGCGGTCGCAGTGGCTGGAACGGAGGTCATTGTTCAAGTTCCAATAACATTCTCGTAATGGTCACTTCTAGGGCTTTTTCAAAAAATTAAAATAATTTAATATGTTGAAAAAATGTTTTAGAATCTTTAAATCTGAATGAATATTTACAAAGATTATTTCTAAATCTTATGGACATTTTATTAAAACATAAATTTAATCATAATATATACTAAAATTTTCATAAACATATCAAAATTCATATGTGATATTGAAAAAAATTTGGTGTATAATAAATTAAAATCTTGAAATATTTCACCCAATTTGGCATCAGTTTAGAGAGAGAGGCTGTTGATGATTACTTCATCAACTGGTGTGCTTTACTTTCCAATATTTGTAGTGAAAAATGTTGAACGTATTAAATTACCATTCAATGTATATATTTGATAATAAAATAACATTTTTAAAATGAAATATAAACAAAATTAATGAAAACCAATATATAGATATAAAATATATTATATCCGGATATCCGAGCTTGTTCGAAATTTTATTAGTTTATTCATGAGATCGGGATGCTTGGTCCATGATTAAACCTAAAAACTGCAAGTGTTGGAGATCGAGATCTTTGAACAACTAGTTGCATAGAGTAATTTTCATTTATAAAAGAAAATCATAAGGCAAAACAAAAAGGAAATCACAAGGCAAAACTACCCATCTAGTTTCAGGATAGCAAACGATGATAGTCTGCGATTACATGATCGATGGGTAGTTCCTGATACCATCTGGATTGCTGCCATGGATTACTTCAGCGTGCTCATTGCAGCAGATATTCTATTCATCCTGGTGGCAAAAAGATCTACAGGGATTTACGTCCACAGTTTTGGTGGAAGATGGTGAAATAAATGTGACTGCTTTTGTGTGGAAATGTCTGAATTGCCAGCAAATAAAAGCTGAAAGAAGAAAACCAAGAGGTGAGTTGAGGAGTCTGGCAGTATGGATTTTGTGACCCATTTACCAAGAACTGACCCAGGGTATGATGCTATTTGGGTTGTAATTGACAGTTTAACAAAAGTTGCTCATTTTATAGCCTATAATATGCATTATACTTATGTAAAAATGGCACAGTTGTATGTCAGATATGTGGTAAGATTACATGTGATTCCTATATCCATCATATCTGACCGGGGTTCGAGATTCACTTCACATTTCTGGAGGGATTAGACTGCAGTGGGGACAGAGTGAGACTGAGTACGACATATCATCCATAGACTGATGGTCAGACTTAGCGTACCATACAGACTTTTGTGGATATGTTACGAGCATATTTTATGGATTCTGAAACTACTTGGCCTGATTCTATACCATTAGTGGAGTTTTCATATAATAACAGTTACTAGACAAGTATTCAGATGGCCCCATTTGAGGCATTATATGGATGACGTTATAGGTCTCCATTGTGTTGGGATGATACTGACAGAGCCGTTGTTGGTGGACCTGAGATGATCCAGAGAATGAAAGATGAAGTAAAACTAATCCAACAACGAATGAAAGCAGCTCAGGAAAGACAGGCTGCTTATGCAAACAAACGATTTCTACCCTTGGAATTCAGGTTGGTAATCATGTGTTTTTTAAAGTGTCACCCTTCCATGGGACAGTGTGATTTGGTATACGGGAATAATTATCACCCAGATATGTGGGTCCGTATGAGATATTACAGTGGATTGGTAATATGGCTTATCGATTAGCTCTACCTCCATCTTTATCTGGTATTCATGATGTCTTTCATGTATCTATGTTACGGAAGTATGAGCTAGATCATTCACATGTATTGGAGTTGTCAGAGGTACAGCTGGATCCTGATTTATCTTATGTTGAACGCCCTATTTGTATTCTGGATCGAGTAGAATGGAAACTTCTTAGTACAGTGATACCGATGGTGAAAGTTCAATGGGAGAGACGGGATGTCGATGAGGCAACTTAGGAGACAGAGCCATATATGAGGGAGCTCTGCCCCGAATTATTTTGATGATATGTGTAATTATACGTTATTTACATCAGTTGCTGAGTTGAATTTCGGGGTCGAAATTCGTTAAAGGATGGTAGAACTGTAATGCCTTGGAAAATCATATAAATTATAATTGAGAATGATGACATAAGCATGCGGTCAGAATGTGATTAAAAATAAATCATGTGTCCAGAATAAATTTTAGTGTGACACATGTTAGTGTTTCGGTCATAACTTTCACATACAATGTCGGAATTAAGCGAATTAGATGTCCATGCGAAGATAACAAAAAGTTCTACAACTTTGATGTTGAGCATTTTGACAAATTATGCTTGAAAATGTACAGAAATAGCATCATAAGATGCGATGGGTGTCATGGCGACACATGGGGCCAAAATGCACGTGAGACTTTCTATATATTTTGTTTGTTAAAGCTGATAAATATCAGCTAAAAACATCGAAGGCAAGGGAAAGAGAGTTTTGAAGCTTTACACTCAAATTAACTTTGTTTATATATCTTCAAATTTCTTTTTGGTAAGGCCTATCTCTCTCTATACTACTATTGTTCCACCTAATGTTAATTGCTTTAACTATTTTTGAACAGATAATTGAACGAAAATAGTGATGGATGAGTTTTACATATTCTAGCATATTTATTATATTTATAAACAAAAGCCATGAATTGATGGTTTCTTTGGTAGTGAAATGCGTATTCATGTCAAAATAACAGAAATTGGGGCTTGATAGTTGAATTTAATTAGGGGGCTTAATTAATATGAGATTAAGGTAATAAGTGTTCTATCTTGCCCGATGATTGTTGGGATAATGATAAAATTTGCAAGATTAATAATTGGTAGTGTATGTTGTATTTTGGGGAGATATTTTTGAACTATACAGTTTGCTTTGTGCACGTGAACTTGGAGATGATAATGATATATTTTTGTTGAATCTGTGGAAATGAAGTATTTACGTTTATTGTTTTGAGTGACGGAAGATATTAATATTTGTTTATCATATAGATATTTCGAAAGCTTCGGGAAGACAGGACTAGCTATAATTTCTGTTTTAGCAAATTGTAGGTACGTGTTGACGTACGTGCATGTATTGATATTCATATTGACGTTGATTATGATATATCGATTATTGTAAACGAATTATGATGTTGAGAGTCGCTGAAATTAGCGACGTGATGTTATTATTATTGTTGTTGTTGTTGATTTTATCAGTAGTAGCCGAGCAACGATGTGGTATAGTAGGCTTGGTGTTGCCACTATATCGATGATATACGATGGGTCGCAATGGTGATTCGACGATGTGGTATAGTAGGCTCAATGTTGCCACTATATCGATTATATACGATGGGTCGCAATGATGATTTGACGGTGTGGTATAGTTGGTTTGACGTTGTCACTATATCGATTGTATATCAGATGAGATATGGTTGAGATGGTGATTGATGTATTCGATTTGTTGTTGGAGGATTGAGTTATAGAAACAATCAGGGCATTCTCGTATAATGATGATTGATTTCAGAGAGTATTTTCTGTTACGTTTTCAATATTTTATAATGTTGATAGTATATAGTTATGATTATTTTGTTATTATTGCTGGTGTGTGCTCACCCATTTTTTGTGGCTGTTTCTGTTGAAACAGGTATCAGACCTAGACGTTAGAGACAGGACTAGGAGCCGTTGAGTTTGAGATGCATAAGTCATTGTCACTTAAAATGAAGTTGTCGTAGAATAATATGTATGTTTAAACTAGTTGTGGTTCGCTTGTGAGCTGGTTTATATTTGTATATATGATTTTGTTACTCTGTATTGGTGCATGTGACTGATGTCATATTTAGGTGGGGAGACGTCATTTGTATTTACGGGTATATATATGTGTATATACATATGTTGTCTTGTGGTATTGTTGTGAGGTCCAAGTACGGGAAAATTATGCCAAAAAATTTATACAAACGACGTCATATTTTGTCTGTTTACGTGGTGATGTTTGGGGCGTCACAAGAATTGAAGAAGTGGCCTCATGTAGGGAAGAAGAGTATCCTTAAACGCACCAGCTGACGGTGGGAAATGTAATGGCATAAACACCCTCAGAGTGCGGGTTCGACAGTTCTACTGTATCAGGTAATTGGAGATGATCAAGGGCATTGTAAACACTCATTTGGTAGGCCAACGATTATTTTGATTCCGGACCCTTTAAACACCCTCAACTCCGTGATCAGCATCATAAATTCAGGTGTTCTTCATCTTGGCTGCTTTTAGGAGGGTCACGAGTCACGACACTTTCTGGTGGTGAAACATTGTTTGCTATCCTGCCGTAATTTACTCCGTAAAAGCATGAACCACCAAACCTGCGAAAAGCAACAGAAATAAAATAAGCAGCATTACAAACGAAAAGTATGGTAGCAATCCGAGATACGTATACCTTCTCTGATGAGAGAACTCTAGAGAGCAGAGTGAACCAGAGGAAGAACAAAAAGAACCTTATCGCCTTGAAATGAGGAGTGCTTACGAAGGGCCGATGCATTTGTAGGTATAGGAACACTGCAATATGAATATGACAGCTTCGACTCCGAGTCTAGCAAATAGAAGCATTTTCTTGTACGATGCAACTTTCTCTGCGGCCATGACATTTTTAATCCATGCTTAACCTTTACCAAAAGATGAGCAAATATTCGGGATTCTGGAAGAAAAAATGTTGTTTAGTACCTCGAAGTATGCTTTTTCATTCTTCGATTCATGATCCACTTTTTATTTACTCTTTTTGGGGGCTCTGTTTCTTTCTTGAAGGTCACAATGGTCACCGGCCGTAGCCTGGATGCAGCCTATGCACTGGTCAGATGTGAGATTACCTTATTTATTTCTATATCATTTTTGAATTGCGTTGTATCAAAATTGGATTATGCTTGATTGGATTCACTCGACAAAATCCAATCAAAATTGGGTTTAGAAACAGAACTTTTTTTATCATTAGAACGAACCAAATCTTTTTTGTTCCATTCCAAAAATTCGAACAAGATTTTATACCAAACGACATGCTTCTTTTTCCATTCATTCCCTAACTTAAATTCACTTTTAGTTGTCATTTCATCAAACCACGTCCCTGTAGCAGTTTTAGACGCCCAACACACCCATCACAAATGAACATCACGAGCCTCAATAAATAATTTAATTTAATGTTTTCCAATAGAAATAAAGGAAAAACTAGAACAAAAGCAGCCCCACAAAGATAAACAAGGCTACCCATAGGATACATCCACCATATATTGAGAATATTTCCTATTGAGATATCCTCAATGTATGATTTAAGTATACCTATGAAATAATGCCCCGTTGGCTGGCCAAGACAAAAGCATTCTAGCAGAGTGTCAGATAAACAGGTCCCTCCATAAACAAAGACAAAAGCTACACTGTCACATAAAATAAACACACGCTGACTCCCTATAACCAAAAACAAATCTAACCCAGCCTAATTATTACAAATCAAAGGTACGGTCGTCCAGGCTGATAATGTCAGAAAGAGTAGTTGCAGAGATGTAGAAGTTACAATAAAACTTAATGACAGATGATAACTATTGCATTCAACAACTAATCGGAGTTGAAGAAGAATGATGCCGAGCTACGGTTGGTTGGTTCACCTTGCCATTCTCCATAACATTTTCTTTCATATTCTTTTCTCGCTCCTCCACCTGCATATCAGTTATGCCTCTGTTTTCCGCAGCAGGTTCCGCACCATCGGTGATATCCGTTTGAGCTCCATCTGGACCAGACTCTGGATTTTCAACAGTTCCGGATATCTGTTTGTCTTCAGTCATGTGTTTCATGGTTAAACTTTCTTCAGTCCCATCGACTTTTTCATCTATCTCTGACTTATCATCCTCATCCTGGAAGTCATCATGAATCTGAACATCAGTCACAGTATTATCCTGTGGAAGGTTTTCTTGTAATTTTTCACCTTCACTCCTGCCCTCGGATTCCTTTTCTTTTTCGTCTTTCTTCTCATTGGCTTCATCACCTGAGATTTCAATTTCTTTCTTCTCTTCAGTTTCATCTTTTTCTGCATCCACCTTTTTGTCTTTCCTGGTAAGAGATGATCGTCTGCCACGTTTCATCGGTGGCTCACTTTCTTTGGATGGAGGCGTTGCCTTGACCTTCTCACTGATCCTTGTTGATCTTCTTGGAGTTTCACCAGTGCCCCACTCGAATTCTGATATTGGGGGATTTCCAGGGTGTGATTTCAGGTACTGATCCAGTTGTTTGCGGCTGTTTATCTCCTCCCCAGTGGGAGCAATAAATAATATCTCGTTTTTTTTGGGAGCACCTCCGTTTTTGGGCCAATACTGCACGGAAACCCGAAACAAGATGGAGCAGAATGGGTGAATGAATAATCTGAGTGGCACGCCAGTACGCCACTTATCCCATTCAAAAAATTTGAAATTACTTTTCAAGAAAAGATACCACAGCTAGAATTTAAAACACACAAGAAACTTTAAATACACGCTTGCAATTCGCACATCACACTTGATGTTACTGAAGGCGATCAAGAAAAAAACCTCAGACTATCTACAACATCGACAACATAATTCTTCCAAATACTTTAATATCCATCAAAAAAATCTTGCCTTGCCAATGATAAGACTAATTCTAAGGAACTTAATTTTCAAAAAGCTCCAGGAATCACCCATCACAAGACGCATGAACTTCCTTTTACAAATTAAAACAATTTTCTTAAGAAGTTTCAACTACCATGTAAGTTTATTTTCAGGAAAGCACAGTATCATTCCATTCTATAACGCACGAATACAGCTAAAAATGTCAAGTTCTGTATTGATCCCTGTCGAAAATGTTACTGCATAAGCAGACAAATTTGCAAGCACTCAAAGAGTCATGTGTTTAGTCCTCGGAGGCGTATTCGGAAAACTAGATATGATCTCTAACATTGGAAAATTTTACTCGCTCCTTAGAACCATAGAAGCCAAGAGCAATCATAAATGGATCAAAAAAAGTAAAGGCTATCAACAATCGTTTAAATACAAAGGCAAGGGGCAAAAAAAAGATATCCATATCCGAATTTTGCGAGCAATCAATTAAGACACTGAGAAATTAAAAAAAAAAATCAAACCTTGAAATGGTTTTTTTACCAATATTTTCCAGTAAATCACCAGAAACAACATACAGCAAAAGAAGAAGAAGAAGAAAAAAAGAGAAGAAAGAGCAAACAAACGCAATTACAATTAAAGCTGCAATTCAAACAATAAATGCCAAACATTAACTAATATACCATTTTTTTCCAAGAAGCAGGCGCGGGTAGCTCCACTAAAACGACATCGTCTTTCTGTCCAGAATAAGTCTCCGCCATCTCTTAACCTACAAAACCAAAACCTGCAAGCAAAAAAGAAGCTCTAAATGTACAACCAAAGAGACAAGGTTAAGGTACAACAAATGGAAGCATGGAAGAACAAAGTTCAGATTTTTTCTACACCTTTCGCTCTTCTAGCAAGAAGAATATGCTCTCAAACATAACCGCCACGACGCCTTATTTCACAGGGATACTACTAAAGCTACCTCAAAAGGAACCGAAGCATCCACGGCACCACAAACTAGGCACGTGCCGCCAATAATGCCGTGAGATTTGACATGTTAAAGCTTTATCTGAATCATCCAGAATACTTGCACACGTGCCATCGTGCAGATGGCGGTTTTTTTTATTTTTCCTGGTTATTTTATCATTTTCTCCGGTTGCTAATATTTTAGCCATGGCTGAGGATGACGCGACATGAAATGGTTGTAGTTAACGGGAAGGGTATTATTGTAGAATGCGGCGTGTGCTTATCACGATTGGGGAATGTGAGTGGTGGAAGTTCCGGTGTATCCGGATAACGTTACCGAAATGGTTTTATTAACTGAAATGGAAAGAGAATTTGGTATCCGCTTGTGGATTAGGATGTATTAAGGCCATTGGTGTTTCCTCGTTTCCGGTATGTTTTATTGGGCCGGATCAAACATGGGCCTCAGTATTAAAGATCAAATAACGTTAGGCGTTAGCTTCAATAACTAAGTGTTATGTTGATTAATAAATGATGTATTGTCTGTGAACGAAATACGTAAATATATTATTTTTGGTATTATTATATATGTATCACCTAAAAGCGAAATTTTTTTAGGGTCATTTGATAAGAAATTTGAAACTATTTTTTTGCTGTTTACGCAAATTTATCATTGTGTGATAATTAAACACCTAATTAGGATCGGACCCTCACATACTATAGATTTTTACTTCTAAAATTCCTATCATAAATCTTGATGCTCTTGTTAGATTTGATATAATATACCTGACTTACGTCCGTTGGCACATTATATGATATTTTTGTCAAGAAATAGACTTGCCTTCTAAGCTTCCATGTATCTCTTTACAATAGATGTTTTGGTCTAGTTCTACTTCATTTGT
Source organism: Haberlea rhodopensis (assembly GCA_907163345.1). NCBI lineage: Eukaryota > Viridiplantae > Streptophyta > Magnoliopsida > Lamiales > Gesneriaceae > Haberlea > Haberlea rhodopensis. The sequence goes on along the minus strand of CAJQUN010000010.1, from coordinate 1,305,966 downwards.
TAAATTTTTTTATTTAATAGAATTTACGTGCCTTCTTTGCTGGTTTTTTTTTTTTAAAGTGAATAAATCAAGAATCAATAATGAAAACTTAGTTCACGATGTTATAAAATAATAGTATTGTATTATATAGATAACAATTTAAAGAGAAAAATTTAGCGAGTTCTTCATATATTTTTAATTTCACTTTAAGCCTCTATTTATAGGTTTAAGCTTATGAGTTATATGGTGGTGAAAGGTGGAATGTAAATGGACATCTAATACACATTTCATAACAACTATGAATATTTACTAATCTTATGTTTCACAAATGCATTAATACATGCATTAATTGTTATGAAACATATTTCATAGCACTCCCCCTTGGATGTCCATGCACTGCCTCGTTAAAAATCTTACCAGGAAAACCCATTGATGAAAAAAAAAACAAGGTTAATGAAAAAAGAGTACAATGTGAAATAATTCTACTTCTTGAGCTCGTCATTTTGACATCTTTTAGTCGTCGTATTCCAATCTTGTGAACCAATTTTTCAAATGTTGAAGTCGGTAGAGACTTTGTGAATAAATCTGCTAGATTGTCATTTGAACGAATTTGTTGAACATTGATCTCATAATTCTTTTGAAGGTCAGGAGTAAAAAAGAATTTTGGTGAAATGTGTTTCGTTCTATCGCCTTTGATGTATCATTTCTTCAATTGAGCGATGCATGCAGCATTATCTTCGAACAAAGTTGTAGAAACAGTTTTGTCTAAATGCAAACCAACCACACGTTCCTTGAATATGATGGATTACAAATCTTAACCAAACACATTCCCGGCTTGCTTCATGGATCGCCAATAATTCAGCATGATTAGAAGAAGTGGCAGTTATGGTTTATTTCATAGAACGCCAAGAAATAGCGGTACCACCACATGTGAACACATAACCCGTTAGTGACCGAACATTATGAGGATCAGATAAGTATCCAGCATCCGCATAGCCTATGAGATCAGATTTGAGTGCCTTAAGATAATAAATGTCCATACATCCTTCCTTGAAGATAGCAAAATATATGTTTAACACCATTCCAATCTCTTCGTGTAGGTGAATAACTATATCTTGCTAGCAGATTCACAGCAAATGATATATCAGGGCGTGTGTAACTAGCAAAATACATTAATGCTTCAATAGCACTAAGATATGGTACTTCTTGGCCAAGTAGTTATTCATTATTTTCATGAGGTCGAAAAGGATCTTTGTGCACATCAAGTGATCTTACAACCATAGGTGTGCTCAGTGAATGTGATTTATCCACATAGAATCGTTTAAGCATTTTAGCTATATAAGCTGACTGGTGTAACAAGATGCCCTTTCCTAAGTGCTTAATTTGCAAGCTAAGGCAAAATGTTGTCTTTTCAAGATCTTTCATTTCAAATTCTTGCTTCAAATAGCTTTCTTGAGTTCTTGAGGAGTCCCAATAATAGTTAAATCATCAACATATATTGCAATGATTGCAAACTCAGTGTCAGACCTCTTAATAAAAACGCATGGACAAATAGGATTATTCATATAGCCTTGTATCATCAAATATTCACCAAGACGATTATACTACATGTGTCCAGCTTGTTTCAAGCCATATAGCGATTTATACAATTTGATCAAGTAAAGTTCTCTAGAACTGTGGTCATGTCCCTTAGGTATCTTAAACCTTCAAGGATTTTCATATAAATGTTATTATCAAGTGAGCTAGACAAAAAGGCAGTAATAACATCCATAAGACGCATTTCAAGTTGTTCATTTGCTGCCAGATTAAGCAAATAATGAAAAGTTGTTGCATCCACCACAGAAGAATATGTCTCATCATAATCAATACCAGGTCTTTGGGAAAAACCTTTTGCAACAAGTTGTGCATTATACCACACAATTTCATTTTTCTCATTTCATTTTCGCACAAAGACCCATTTATAACCAACTGATTGCACATCTTCAGGTGTGCGTATTATTGGTCCGAAAACTTTACGTTTTGCCATCGAACCCAACTCTGTTTGAATTGCATCTTTCCATCTTCGCCAATCATTTATAATTCTGCATTCATCCACCGATTTTGGTTCATGATCCTCGTTCCCATTCATAATACTAATTGATGCAGTATATGCAAATTTATCAACAACATTAGTTGTATATCGGTTCCATCTTTTCCCAGTTGTGACATAATTTATTGAGATCTCATTATTATTAAAATTTTAAGATACATGAACTTCTTCAGGAGTTTTTGATTTTGAAATTTCTTCTGGATTTTCAATTGTCTGGATTTTAATATTTTCATTATTAGCTTCTTTTTGTTTTCGAGGATTTTTATCCTTAGAACCAATTGGTCTACCACGTTTCATAGGCGCCTTTAATTTATTAATAATGGTAGATGGTCCTTCAGGGACATTAATTCGAATCGGAGCATTAACAGCCGGTACATGTGACTTGGTCATACACTTTAGATCAGAAAAAGCATTTGGCAATTGATTTGATAACTGTTGCAAATTGTTGCGCCTTAAAACGCTACAACTCTCTTCTCTCTATTTTAAATAAAATTATCGATTTTTTTTTATGATTAAAAAACCTATGCTTTTTGTACTAATGATTTGTGTTGAGTATGCATCATTAGTTATGATCAAATTAAGCATAACGAAGATTGACAAAGTGTTGAAATGCCAAGAGAAGATAACTTTTTGATCAGACGGATCGCCCCAGGCGATGGGTGTCAGGCGAGGCATCGCCACGCCCATCGATGATGACCATCACCCCAGGCGATGGCAACCATTCGAGACTTCTCCCCGCACATCGACTGAAGCGATGCCGAGGACCGCGCGCATGGACTGATCGCCCGAGGCGATGGCTGGAACGCCTGAGGCGATTGCTGGATCGTTTGAGGCGATGTCTTGTTCGTTTAAGGCGATGAGATTTTTTGTTCATTTGAGGCTACAGCATTTATTTTCAGTGGTGTTCGCCTGAGGCGATCGGAGCAATTTCGTGACCGTTGGAACGCGGCGATGGTGATCGCCCGAGGCGATGTCCGAGGCGATCGTGTAGTGATTTCAGCCTTATGTGTAGCAACGGCTAGTAGGAGCCTTGGAGGCCTTCTACACTATAAATATTGATGCTTTGGAGCATTTTGAAGCTAAGAAACAAGCCTACAAACTTCTACAAAGCTTTGATCATTCAAATTTTAAATAGCTTTGCAATCTCCATACATTGTTGTTGTATTGGAGTTTGTAATTCATTCTTTTTATTAGAGTCTTGTGTTCTTCGTGTTGGTACACCGTGAAGGTGTTTGTTGAGTTATTGTAAGGTCCTCCAACACCAAAGCAACTTGGAAATTGTAAAGTCATCAACAAGTATAGTTGGTGCATGTGTTCTGGCTATCCTTGGAGCCCTTAAGGCCAAGAAGACTCGTGAAGAGTGTTGGTAGCTCGTGAAGAGCTTTGTGTACTCATGAAGAGTATTGTGCTCGTGAAGAGCTTTGTGTACTTGGGAAGAGTGTGTTGTGGCTAACTTGGAGCCCTCAAGGCCAAGATCTTTTTCGTTCTAGTGGAACCTCGGTTAGAGGTTATCTAACCGGGAAGAGGAGACGTATGCGATTCATCGCCAAACTTCTATAACAAATTCTCTTGTCTTTTATCGCTTTATTATTTACGCATTTATTTACTTCTTTATTTTATTTATTTATCGATTGACTTAAGTCTTCCGCAGCGCAAACTCATTATTTTTGCAAACTCATTTTAAAAAGCTAAAGTAGCCAAGGAACCTCATTCACCCCCCCCCCCCCCCCCCTCTTCGGTTTCAACACAAATGAGTTATCTTTTGAACTTCAAGTTTACATTACCTCATGCGAGGATCAAAATGAGATAATGACAATTCATTCCACATAATTTTATCAATCGACTGTTTATTTTCTCCCCTAATGTTAGGGACAAATGATTCGTCAAAATGATAATCAGCAAAATGAGTCGTAAATAAATCTCCAATATTTTGGCTCAATATATTTTATTATAGAAGATGATTAATACCCAACATATATTCACAATCTCCTTTGAGGTACCATCTTTGTGCTTTGTGGTGAAGCAATTGGAACATAAACTACACATCCAAAAATTCTAAGATGGTAAATGTTTGGTTTCTGACCAAAAATCAATTGTTGGTGAGAATATTCATGATAATTCGTTGGCCTTATGTGTATTAATGCAGATGCATGCAAAATAGCATGTCCCCACGCAGATATTGGGAGTTTAGCTCTCATGAGCAATAATTGTGCAATCAATTTAAGACGCTTAATAAATGATTCTGTAAGACCATTTTGTGTATGACCTTAAGCGACAAGATGTTCAACAATTATTCCAACAGACATACAATAATCATTAAAAGATTTGATGTAAATTCATCAGCATTATCAATACGAATTTTCTTGACAATATAATCTGGAAAATGTGCTCGTAACCGAATTAACTCCTCAAGTAATTTTGCAAATGCCGATTGATAATAGCCATACATGTGACCATCTTGTTGATGCATCAATGAAAATCATAAAATATCGAAATGGTCCACAATGTGGGTGAATAGGCCCACAAATATCCCCATGTATGCGTTCTAAAAATGCAGGAGATTCCATTTTAATTTTTATCGGTGACGACATTATGATTAGCTTGCCTTGAGAACAAGCTGCACATGAGAATTCATTGGATTGAAGAATCTTCTGGCTCTTCAAAGAATGACCATGTGAATTCTCTAATATTCTTCTCATCATTATAGAACCGGGATGACCCAACCGATCATGACAAATTATAAAATCATCATGATCAGTAAAATTCTGGTTTACCGTTGCATATATTTCAATTATAGTTATATATTTATAGTATAATCCAGAGTAATAAGAAGGTAAATTTTCCAACATAATTCTTTCCAAAACTAATACTTGTAATATACAAGTATTCATTATTATCTTCACGTTTAGTCTCAATATGATATCCATTTTACGAATATCTTTGAAGCTCAATAAGTTTCTGTGAGACTTTGAGCAAAATAAAGCTTTACAATGCAAAATTTTGTTCCTCCAGGCAAAATTAAAGTTGCTCTTTCGGAGCCTTCAATTAATTTTGCATTACAGATATGGTCTTTCATTATTAGATATTAAAAATACTTCTTATCATTAAGTATGGAGTGTGTTGTTGCATTGTCTGCCAAACATAATTCTTTGTCAATGATAACTGGAACGTCCATTTTCTTCGAAAAAATAAAATTTCAAAATGAGTTTTTTTTCCTTCTTTTTATGATAAATAAAATATTTGTATAATAAAAGAAATATTATTTGCAAACATAAAATGAAAATTCTTCGGCATTTTCATGACTAGTATCACCTTCAGGATGATTGACAAAGAAATCAGCAGCATCAAAAGAAGTAAAAGCATTAAAGTCATTGTCAAAAAAATTATGGTCAAGATTAACATCTTTGTTATTGAAATTTGTCTCAATCATTTTCTCTTTTTTCTTCAATGATTCTTGATATAGATCAGCAAGATGCTTTGGCGTACGATAAGTATGAGTCCAGTGACCTTTCATGCCACAACGATAGCACTTATTCTCCTCCCTTTTATTTTGGTTTACATCTTTATCATCATTATACTCCCACTTCTGGTGGTGTGTAATGTTTTTGATATGACCACCACGATTATTATTGTAACAATTTCGACCTGACTACGACCTCGGCCTCGGTTTTGTTCATTATTATATCGCATAGCTGTCGCATTTGCTTTATGAAATGGATCAGCACCACTCATGGTTTTTCAATAAAAGCTCATTATTTTGTTCAGCAACAAGAAGACAATAAATCAATTCAGAATATTTTTTCAAACCCTTTTCAAGATATTGCTGCTGCAGGAGCACATTCGATGCGTGAAAAAGTGGAAAATGTTTTCTCCAATAAATCCTCATCAATTACATTTTCCCCACATAATTTCAAATTTGAACTGATTCTGAAAATTGCTGAATTATACTCACCCACAGTTTTAAAATCTTGCAAGTGCGTCATAACGAGCTTTTGGGAGAATAATTGTTTTTGTTGTTCATATATTTTCTTCAAACTAGTCCACAAGGCAAATGGATCATTTACCGTCAAATATTCTGTTTTTAACCCTTCATCAAGGTGGTGACGGAGGAAGATCACTGATTTAGCATTTTCTTGATTTGTGGCTATACTTTCTTCTTTGACTGTTCCTCGAAGACCATTTGCCTCTAGATGAATTTCAGCATCTAATATCCATGATAGATAATTCTTTCTAGTGATATCAAGAGCAACAAACTTGAGTTTTGCAAGATTAGTCATAATGTAATTAAAATCAAGAAACAAATAAAACTTACCACAATTACAAAAAGTTGGCTAGATATTCGTGCTGATAACGTGTTATAAAATGATAGTATTGTATTATATAGATAACAATTTAGAGAAAGAAATTTAGAGAGTTTTTCGTATATTTTTCATTTCACTTTAAGCCTCTATTTATAGGCTTGAGATTATGAGTTACATAGGAGGTGAAAGGTGGAAGGTAAATGAAAATCCAATACACGTTTCCTAACAAGTACGAATATTTGCTAATCTTACGTTTCACAAATGCATTAATTGTTATGAAACATATTTCGTAACACACGCTTAATTAAAATTGAAAACGTTTGGACTATTTATGAAAATATACTATGTAAAATTCATCGATTAAAAAATACAATTCAAATATAATTTTTTAGTTTTAGTATAAAATAGTTCTATTTTATCTCTCTAAAAATTAATAAAAATTATACTATTTTTTTATTTAACATTTTTACTCGAGCGAAGTGCATGAGCACAAGATTTTTGTATAACCACAAACAAATAAAGTGAAGATTCACACATGGCGAGTGTTATACAATGCACTTCCAGTGCGAGATAACCTTGTTTCGGGAGATATGCCCTTTGATCCAGTTTGCACAAGCTGTTTAAAATATTTTGAAGATTGTTCTCATGTAAATTGACACTGTAAGAAGGCTCAGGAGGTATGGAAGTTAACATCTATATGGCCTTTTGATAAGTGTGCTTTTTACACTTATTTTACAATGATTTTATAGTGGTTTTTGTAGTGATTCCTGAAAAATATTACACGTTTTGGTATATATTTGTATATTTCAGGAATCTAGGTCCAAATGCATAAAAGTGGATGAAATGGGCTTAAAAATGCTGAAAAAGGACCAAACTGAGCAAATATGGAAAAGGAGGGACCAAATCGCAATATTGCAGATTTTGAGATCCGCGATCGATCGGCAACTTACGAAGATCGATCGCTAGATTTCCGCGATCGATCGGCAACTTACGAAGATCAATCGCCATCATCCAGAATGTTTCCGCGATCGATCGGCAAATGACGAAGATCGATCCCGTATATGAAAAATTTGGTTATTTTGTCCAGAATGTTTCCGCGATCGATCGGCAAATGACGAAGATCGATCGCCAAACCCGAAAATTTTGAGATTTTGTTTCCTTCTTGGTTATTTTGTGTCCAAACTTTACCAAACTCCTTCACCACTATATATATTTGGTCTTGGACGAAAATAGGGGCTTTTGATCAGATTTTAGATCCTAGGAATAGCCTCCATCCACTCATCCTCCATATCACCATCATCCACCTCCATCCTTCAACCATCCTAGGATTTTGGAACACCTTCAACAAGGGGATTCAAGAGACGATCGAGAAGGAAGCGAGAGAGGGAGCAAGGATCTACGAACGAAGTCGACATCGGAAGTTTATTATTGTCTTTTAATATTAGTTTTGATTTGTTTTGATTTACTATGTTGAACTAATTTATTTATCGAGGCTAGGCGAATCCTTTGTCAAGAACCTATGGTTTGATGATTTATTTGATTGAATTCCTTTAATTCTTTGCGTATAATTTATTGATCTTCATGCTTTTGAGGGATTGATCACCCTTGAATGATTAATTTATTGAAATTGAATTGACCATAGGATATTGCAATACGATAGAGTAAATTATACCGTGGGTTTTAGGTTTAGACGAACCAAGTAAAATATAGCACACGTGTGATAGCAATAGATTTACCAAAATTGAAGGCTAGTAGTTTTCATAGATCTTTATTCGATATTAATTGTTCAATAAGGACACGAGAGTGGTTTACTGCAACATTAATATTAGACTTGTTATAACTGGACCAAAGTATAACGAATGCATTAGGAAAACTCGTCACCTTAGAAATATTTGGATATTCAATTGAGAATTGTAGGGGATTGCATTGGTGAGCCAAAGTCTCGATAATCTTCTCTAGTAGATTTTTCTCGTTTACTTTTATTGACTTAGTTGGATTAGTAGTTAGTTTAATTAACTAGTAGTTTAATTATTAATTCAATTTCGTAGGTTAAATAAAGCATCTTATTTGGTACTTGCTTGTTAGTCTCTGTGGGCTCGACAATCCGTATTCTTCCTATCTATACTAAAACTTGACACCGTGCACTTGCGGTACATAAATCGCTACACTGGAAATAACTGTTTAAAATAAAAGCAATCACCAAACTTTAGGGGCATGCAATTTTTGATTTGTTCATATAGTGGATAACGGGCCAGTGGAGGATATTGGGTAGCAAAAAATCAATGGGTTTTTGAGGGACGATTGATGACAGCGCAACAAGTTTTGGATTAAGCTAACCAATTTTAAGGGGAGTTTGTGATGTGTACCCAGAATAATGCTCAATCACTACATGTACAGCAGTTACGACATTGTTGGCAACCCACCCCACATTACATTGAAGGTGAATGTAGACGATGTTGTTCGTCGACACTGGCCATTCTTCAGTATTGGGGTCATATGCAGGGATGAATATGGGATTGTGCTCTTTGCGCTTGGCCAAGTTTTCTTGGACAAATAGCACCACGGATGGCTAAAACTCATGCTTTACGGGAAGGATTTATTGCTGCGCAAAAGTTCAATGCAAAGGCTTGGATTTTTTAATTTGATATTCCATTTCCAAGAGCACCATAAGCTACACTTCTCGCTCGAATACGAAATCTCGAACTAGAACTACCTAACATCTCCATCAAACAATGCAATATAACAGTTAATAACACAGCTCATAGATTAGCAAATCATTTTCTTATTATTGGGCCAGATTTTGATTGCGTGGATGTTATTCCACTGTGCATACAACATGTACATCTAGACACATTTTCGGGTGGTTAATACATATTTTGTTTTTAAAAAATAAAAAATAAAAAGAAATATGCAAAGTAAAAAACTGAAAGCAACCTTCAAAAAAAAAAACTGAAAATGTTAATTCAGGGCATATTCTTTTTATGAATCACATATTATAACCATCCAACTACATTGCACGTGACCAACATATAACGCAGGTATACACAATACATTTAATATGAATTGCACAGAAACTTAAAATAAATGATGTTCATGACAAACGTACTACATAAATACCCAAGACAGCATTTGAAAAACAAAAACAAAAACAAAAACAAAAACAAAAACAAAAAACAAAAACATGAGTCCTAACATCGTTAATGTCCCCAACAAAGCACAATTTTGTATAATATTAGGACACTACCACTATTCTACGTGAACCCAAAACTAGTGTAAACATTCAAAACGATACATCTATAGAAAACTTGAAGGTCTGGGATCACAGTTTCTCGCTAGCTCTAGTCTTCACCATTGCCATTCTCTCTGTCCTCCTGAGCAGCAGCCATTAATTCATCGAAGTTTGCTGTTTTCTCCAGCACTATTTCAATCTATAGAAATATCATGAACTGAATTAAGAGAAAACTCGCCATACAATACAGTTAACCAGTGATTCTGCTAACCAAATCGTTTTTACTCCTCTGCGATAGAGAAACTGATGCAGGCTTCGATTATTGATTATTATTGATTAAATATGTCGTGTCAATAACTTGCAGTGGTTGGGAGCTGCTGTTCGTGGAAGATGTCATATTTTATTATTTGGCAGACACTAAGAATTTTTTTTTTTTTGAGCTTTTTGGGGAGGCAAAATGTGTTTTAAGAGGACTCAAACTCAAGTCCGTCCCAAATGGGACAAGGGTTAGCTTAATCCTTAATTACTGACATTTCACCAACTTAAAAGATTTTTATTAATTGAGATAATTCCACAACTACAAAAAGGAAACTGAAAGCTCTTTAAATAAGGATTTACCTTTGCTTTTTGAACAGGCCTTCCCCTTGAATCATCCTTTATCTCCACTGTGGATGTCATGATTTCTACATGTAGTAAATCAAAACATATAAAATACAACATCCAAAACATATGATGTACTTCATGATTCAAAATCTGTATAGAGTAAAAACAATATAAAATGACACGGTGATTGCACTGAAAACTCACTCTTCTCAACAGCAAATCCATTGTTTTTCAATATTTCAGCTATTGAGACAACTGTTGAAATTGCTGCAACAATATAACCAAACTAGAGAATCAGCACATGTATAAGAAAGAGAAAGCAACTAAGCATCATATAGAAGCTCAAATGAAAGAGCCTTTGACAATCAGCAGTGATAAACAAACTATATGGATTATTTCCAGTTACTGTTGGATGCCAGAGTTGCGCATTGCAGTTGAAAATCCACATGCATATGATCACTTGCCAAATTCAGGCATATGTGAATACGGTTTTGAGGTACTTTAGAAGTAGATTTGCTTAATGAAATATCTATAGTGATTCGTCCGTTTATAAAGCAGAATCAACAATTAGAATGGTATTGTTTCATCAATTCAGGACAAGAGCATAAATTGAGGCAAAGATAATACAGAAGGCGACTTCGGCGTTTCCCTTAAATCTTCCACATTGATCAATGTATCAGCGATTATAGCTACATATCAATAGGTTCCAATAGAAGGTTGAACCGGAACCAATCATTCTTTATGCATACGTGAACCCAACTGAAACATTCCTCAAACAGTCAAACCAACACTTTATTCACCCCATTCAAGAACCGAAACCTTTTATTCACCCCATTCAAGAACAAAAACCGGTTCTGTTTCTGGCTCCCAACATTTTAATATTAAATGAGACTTAAAATCTATGAACAACTCCATTGAGAGGCACTTTTCCTGTAGAAGGTATCATATTAAATGTTTCACATCAATGATAGCTCAAGAATTTGGATGGGGCGACCATTCAATAATCAATATGTTATTCAAGCGTCAAAAACTGAAATCCGTAACCAATCATTATCTACTCAGCTAACTCTTACTAACTCGACTTAACGAACAAACAAACCTATACACGATAACGTATAAGTGCGAGCAATCGTAATTACCCATTCCAAGAGCCGAAAGCTCCACCTCACTGTACTGTTGCATGTATCTCTACACATATTTAAGCAAAGACTACACATATTAATAAACCTAATCTCAAAAGGTTTCACATCTGAATAAAGTCGATCACATAAACTGAGATGTAAATACCTTGGTGAGATTAACGTAAAAGAAAAGTGGCTTCTTAGTATTGGAGACTTGGATGCGGTTCTTCTTCTGGAATTCCACGATGTTCATCTTGTTCACTCCTTCGGTTATCTCGTCCATTAAAACTGTCAATTTACAATCGAAATGTAAGCGCGCTGACTGGAGGATCGCACAAAAACGTAGGCACTTGATTTTTCTCCCGAACTTCCTGCTCAAAATTGATTGCGGCTAAGATCTGATGCTTCTAGGGTTTCTACTTCTAGGAATTGGGAATTTGCACAAGTTTTAAGGGCTTTGGTTACAAGAGAACGCTTCTTTTTTAAAGGCTTTGTGGCCTTTTGGGCTTTTCAGCCCAATATTTATTTGAAACTTATAGATAAATATTTAAGAAAACAATAAATTCATTTAACTCTCTACTAACAATTTCAATACATACGGGTCGAATCCAGGAATTTTATTGAGGGATCAAAAGTTAATTACATACAAATTAAACCAAAAGTTCATGGACACATTCGAGTTTTAAGACTATAGGTAAAAATCATTAATTACAATGGATGGATTATTTCAAGAAAGAGATTTGCTTGATTTCAAGAAATAATACACTTATCGTTTATTGTAATAATATAATTATTATAATGTTCGATTCATTGATATTGAAAGAAGGGACTTGCTCAATTTCAAGAAATGCCAAAGTAGGCTCTTTAGATATAAGCAGGAGCGTAGCCAGGATTTTTAAACTGAAGGGCTATGCATAAAAAAAGAAACGTCATTTAACATATATAATTTATATTAAAAGAGGCAAAATTTTACAATGTTCTTGTATAAAAATAATATATTATTTTTCATATTTATTTTGTATAAACACTTCATTCGCATACTCGTTAGTTATTGTTCAATAAGAGAGTTCTTCATATCCATAAGCTTTATTCGCCAGTTCATTCTAGATTTTTTTGTGAACACTTCATAATCCATTTAATTTGAATTCCAAATTAATATATAGAGTTTAAATAGAAAATTTTTACAAGAAAAATATTTTTAAAAGAAACTTTTTTTTAATTAAAAATAATGTATGTCAATATATATTTTTGAATATACTTGGGAAGATGTGAAATTAGGACAAGTAAATATGAAATTATTTTCATTTGATAATTTTTAAAAACAATTTTTTTTTGGGTAAAGTAAATAAAAAACTATAATGGGATGATAAAATATTAAAATCAAATATTTTGTGGGGACAAAATCCAACAACTTAAAAAGTGAATAGATTAGGTTTCGAACCCCTGACCAAGGCGCGTGACTACCATCCATTACAGTTGGGCAAAATATATGTGAGTTATGTTTTTATGTTTCATTTTTTTTATACAACCTACACTATTTATCGAAGATGGAGTATGCAGATCTCGAACCTAAGACCTTACAGCTCACCGAAGCGAAGAGGGCAAATGTCTTATGTTTCATTTGTGATTAAAAGCCTCTCTTTTCCCACTGCATTATATTTTACTTCTATTTAATAGTAAATTCCATCAGCAGGATGCTAATTAATTATGTAGCATGTTTGCATTAGGCTTGAATGCATAAAAAGAACCTGATAGCAACAATCGAATCTGACCTTAAATGAAAGACAAGAGAGTTATCAAAAGAGCCACGAAAAGTAACAATGATTGGCTCCTTAATTTTAATAATTAATAAATTATACATATTTTATATTTAAAAAATATTTTTACCTCCTTTTATATAGTAATTTTTTAATATTTTGTATCCATTTTAGGTACGCATTTTAATGAAAACAACATCAACGGGATCATTTACCAAGATAAGGCTTGTGAGTTACACTTACGTGAAGGTATCCCATGAATATCGTTTGGATTTATATTCAGTTGTCCAACTATTATTTGTCAGCGTATGTAATTATTTTTGGCTATTTCATGAGGTACTACTTTAATGTTGGATCAATGACTATAATTTATTAATGTTATACTTTTTATATGTAACCCAATACAACGATAAATCTGAGTCGTTGATAAATTCCATTGGAATTTGGATAATATCACGTGGTAACCATAGGGATGGGCATACGGGTCGGGTTTTCGGGTACGCGAACCAACCCGATCGGGTATTCCTTAATGAGATGAAAAAAATGGGAAATTTTTGGGTTCTGTACAGTACCCGATTCCTGACCCGAAAATTTCGGGTACTTTGTTGGAACCCGATCGAGATTCGGGTATTTTAACATTTCAGACTTCACTTTTCCCATTTTTCCAAAACCCTAAATCACGATTCACGCTTTCATCTTCACTTAAATCACTTTCACCAATCCCCACCAGTAAGCTTACTGCGTACGCCTTCGCTCGCCTCTTCCCCGTCAACTTCGCTGCGCGACTGCGCCTCTGCTCCTCTCTCAGCGGCAGCGATACTCACGTCGATATCTCCTAAATCATTGAGGTAATTTAGTGTATTTGAATTTTTATTATGGATGCTACTAAAATGAGAGAAAGAATTGATTACATGTTAGACCTTATGAAAAAAGGCTGTTCTAATGCGAGAAAGAATTTAATGTATTCGAATTTTTTTGTTTGGTCTTCAGTGATTGCTCTGAAATATTAAAGGTGATTAAATGTTAGACCTTATGAAAAAATAGATTGTTATGATGATCTAGAAGTTGTGTTAGGTAATGGAACTAGTTGGTGGCTCATCACAATCACACAATGATGTTGAAAATCTTGAGGTAAGATCATACCAACCACCACCAGAGATACAGTTTAACGATGTTGATGCTCAAAATGTAAATGTGAACGTGGATGAAGATGAAGACGAAGATGAGAAAAAAAATAAAAAGAGGAAAAAAATGACGTCAAGGTCACCGTTTTGGGATCATTTTGACAAGTTTGATTGTGAAGTAATAAGATTCAGAAGGGTCGGTGTAGATATTGTAAAGCTGAAATTAAAACAGACCCTAGATTACATAGGATTTCAGGCCTCGCTAACCATTGTAAATCTTGCAAAAAGAAACCACAAGAAGTTGAAACAAATCAAAACCGTCTTAGGTTTCAACCACCTCGTCCGAATCAACGAGGTGGGCTATCCAATTGGCATTTCGAGCAAGATAAATCTTTAGATGCATTATGTCAAATGTTGATTATGGATGAGATGCCACTTAGGACGGTGGAGAAAGCAAGTTTTAAGCATTTTATGTCAATTATATGCCCTATGTTCGCGTTCTCTCCCGAAAGACGTTGACCAAACACATTTACCAAATGTACTTAAACAAGAAGTCAAGGTTGATGTCCTTCATGAAAATGCATACTCGAAGAGTTAGCATTACCACAGACACATGGGCATCCATTCAAAAGGTTAATTACATGTGCCTCACTGCGCATTTCATTGATAATTACTGGAAGTTGCATAAGAGAGTTTTAAACTTTTGTCCAATTTCTGGTCATAAGAGTGAAGAAGTGGGTAGGGCTGTTGAAAATGTTTGAAGGATTGGGAGATTGATAGGATATTCACTGTTACTGTCGATAATGTTTCGTCAAATGATGGCGTTGTTGCTCACTTGAGAATGAGGTTTGATGGCCGAAAACATGCTAGCATTAGGGGAGGGAAATATATGCACGTGAGGTGCATTGCTCATATTCTTAATCTTGTTGTACAAGATGGTTTGAGGAGTAAAGAAGAAAGTATAGCCATATCTCGTATTAGAGGAGCAATTAAGTATATTAGGAGTTCACCGGCTAGGTACAAAAATTTAATGAGTGTGCGATGCTTGAACGAGTTGAATCAAGCAAAATGTTATGTCTTGATGTTCCTACTAGGCGGAACTCTACATACTTGATGTTGGAGGTGGCCACATCACTTACTAAGGTTTTTGAAGCATATGAGGGTGGTGATCGTGGTTCATTGATCTTGTGGATGGGGTTCCAGATGGTTCAGATTGGGCTAGCGCTAAGCTTTTATTGAAGTTTTTGGCCCATTTTTATAACCTAACATTGTGTATATCAGGCTCGTGTATGCCACATCCAACATTGTGTTTAAAGAAATAAATGCAATTGATCGACTTCTTAACCGGTGGTTGGATAGTGATGACTTCGAATTGTGTTTGATGGCAGCCAGAATGAAGGATAAATTTGACAAATATTGGGGATCAATTGATAAGATGAACAAGATCTTGTATTATGTTGTGATCTCGATCCACATCGTAAGTGGTCATTTTTACAGTTCACATTTGAGAAGATGTGCCCCGACGTTACAACAAATGGGAGCCCAAAAAGTAGGGACTTGAAAGATCAAGTGTGGAGGGGTTTTGATGAGTTGTTTGTGGAATATAAGAAATTGTATGACCACACAGCCCCAACAAGCCCGAGTTGAGCAAGCTGTGAGTGGTAATTGCATAGTTTGACTGGAAGTGGTGGTGGTGAAAATGAAATAGATTATTTGGATGATGAATTTAATAGGATGAGGGCATGAAAAGGCAAGCAGGTGAAGTCCGAGTTGGACAAGTATTTGAATGAGGATTGTGAGCCATTTGGGGAGCAGTTTGATATATTGAAAATGTGGAAAGTAGAATCTCATAGATTTCCCATTCTTTCCAAGATGGCTCGTGATATTTTAGCAGTTCACGTCTCCACCGTTGCTTCAGAGTCTGCATTTAGCACGGGAGGGCGTGTTCTTGATGCCTTTAGGAGTTCTTTGTCTCCTAGAATAGTCCAAGCTCTCATATGTGCTCAAGATTGGCTACGAATGGATTCTAGGCCAGTAAACGTGGAGGAGTGTAAGGCCCTCACTGCCTCAAACCTAAGTTCATGATAATAGAAACATAGTTATCTTCTTATATTTTTAGGTTAGTCTATTAGTTTACACAACCAGTTATTCATTCATTACATGCCATAATTTAATGACATTCAAAATAGACATGTCTTCGCAATTCCTCTAATCGACTACTCTATCATCATCAATGCAGCAAAATGGACCCACATCCTAGCTTTCCTCGCCCAAAAGAGTCCCTACAGAACAACCCAGAAAACATCATGAACACCATTGTACTATAGATCATACTTTAACAGCATACAAGTAACAAATAGTACAACAAATAACTAAGACAGTAGTTATAAAAACTCCATGTATCTCATTCGTATCTCGTGTTCCTTGAGTTGTTCCTGTAGCATACTCAAGCATAATATAATTTCTACAAATTATATCAAATGCGAATGTCATGACATATCATCATCTCATCCCATCTCAAACTCATAACCGTCTCATGCTAGTGAATATCATTTCCTCATTACAATCTATAGGTTGCATGCCTGCATATAATATATATTCCTTATATGGGTAGCACATATAACATTGCTATTACGCTCCCTATGATCCCATCATATGAGTAGCCAATGTATATTGCATGCCTCTCATTACAAACACGCCTCAATGCGTTGGTATTCACTCATCCACTTCATACAACATTCACAATAATGTATGAATAACAATGCAAGTGTTCGTACGTCCCACGTACCTGTTAAGATCCAAAAGAAGTAAGCAAACACCCGTATGAAATTGTATAACCGATTAGAATCATGTTATAGTTTCCTTACCATCTATATGAGAGGCTAAACAAGTCCGTCTCCTCCCAAAAGGAGAAAGGAGACGTTTTAATGTAATAGATGTTATAAGTATTCCAGAATAAAAATAAGGCTTTTGCCGAGCTATATCCCAGATTTCTTTAAATCTTTTTTATATCTTGATTATACCTTACACCCTAAGGTTGGAAACGAATCAGGGCTGTGCTGTGCGGTTTCTGAAGGAGTCGGATAACTGGCAGACTAACCTCGCCCGTGTGCTGAGGTTGGATTGTGAGTAGCCATTCGTAAAACAGTCTGGAGGCAGTAAGTTTTCGACTGGTGGAAGTTGCGACCCACCTCACCCGGTGTCGTTATGGTCAAAATGGTATATTTCAGTTTGCTAAAATTTTATTGTAATACGGAAGCATGTTGGGCTTTTTATTTATTTTTAACATGATCTTCAAATCGAGTTTTGACTTATAATTAGACGAACGTTATATAAACTGTGAGTCCTTTGCAAAAGTATGCTCTTGGGATTCATCTCGAGATGACAGAAACTGAAGGATCTCATGTTCGTATAATGTTTCTGTTTGGTAAATATTAGGATGAAAACGATGATAAATAGTATATTGTGGCATATTTTGTTATTTAAACATTTTCTAGGGGCTAAGAATGCAATTTTATTAAAGATTGGTTGGACCGCGTGGACCACTTGGACCACCTGGACCACATGGGGTTATTATTGTCATTTCAACCAAGAATAGACTTATATCAACTAATATTTTTTCGCTGGACTATGATAGATTATGTTTCACGAAAGTGTACTAGCCCGTAATTTTCCCAAAATTCTATGCACATGCAGTAGTGGTAAAGAATAATAGAGATGTCTACAGATTGATTGCCAAAGTATAAAAATTACTCCATCAAGCCCATGTTTGCAGGCCCGATCATTGACAGATTTACAGAAGCTAAATTCGTGGAAGAAGAAGAAAAAGAGGAGGAAAAAGAAGAAAAAGTAGAAGAAGTCGATGGCAAGTACTGCGTGTTTCATGATAGTAAGCAAAAATGATATCCCCATTTACGAAGCTGAAGACGGTACAGTTCCCAAAGTACGATTCCTTTAAAATCCTTTATCAATTAGATTTTTGTTCTTATCAATTTCGTTGTCACCATTTTTGGCAATATGCTATATGATTTATTGTAATTTATTTTGAGATCTGAAGAAAGAGGACGCTGCTCATCAACACCAATTCATATTACATGCTGCTTTAGACATTGTTCAAGATGTGGCGTGGACTACAAGTGCTATGTGAGAACCTTACATGATTAATTTGGAAAATTTCCTTGTTTATTGATTGTTAAGGTGGTGTTGGATTCATCCTTTTTTTGTTTTTTGAAGTAGGTTTCTGAAAGCAATCGATAGATTTGATGATTTGGTGGTGTCTGTATACGTAACTGCAGGTCATATCCTTTGATTTGTTTTCATTGATTCAATCCCATGCATCTTTTTTCGGAAAATACTTTGGAAGATTATGATACCCAGTTGTATTATTGTATAAATTCTGGACAAGCAGAGGATATATGAATAAAATGTCAGTTTTGAAGCTTAAATTTTTAAAGTTACAAGCTTTCTCATGTCAAGCCGATAAGATGTGACGTAATCAATAATATTTATACTTTAACATGCACATAAGTTGGGACAGAGAATATATGCTTGAAATTAATATACATTGCCCATATGTTTGTTCATGCATTAGATAAAAAAGACAAACCATGACAATTCTATGAAATGAATGGAAGTATGTGTTGCAGGATCTTGGAACATTTAATCTTCTGGCTTCTATACCATGTTACGACAGCGTCTTCCAAAAGCTTGAGGTCATGGGAGGCTATACAATGAATATATTTATGCCTTAACACTTCCCTCTGCAAATATACTAAGTTAATCACTTTTGGCAATATTTTTGGGTTGACCTGAGCTTAGATTTATTTGTTTATGATATAATGGGATTGGGTTGGATTTAATTGTACTTCTGTTTTGATTGATTTTCTTGATTCATCTTTCGTTTTGACCATGGGTATTTTTGGTTGATTATATTGATGCAACTTTATAAGCAGCATTGATTTTATCTTTTTCCTTAGCCAATTGTATTGCTACATACACGATTGATGCTTCTCCATGATTCTCGTATTGATGATGGAATCAAGAGCTTCTTCCAAGAGGTTCATGAGCTATATATAAAGGCAAGTTTTATTATGCACTCTGTATATCTAAACTCTGCTTTATATTCCTATTGAAGTCTTATGCTAGCTGGCTGAGATTTCATTCGAAACCACTTGTAGCTCAGAAAATTCTTTACTAATAACTAATGCTTTCCTAAAAGTGGGGTCTTGACTACTGTAAGTAACCACACTTGTTGCTTCTCACCGTTCTCAATATTGTGGCATGTAAGTTGTAACATGCAACCACTGTTGCAATGATCGAAGTTATTGAGGCCTACACATTCTGCTAATTCTTCATTGGTTCAAGAGATTTATATATCCTCCAATAATATACTTTGGTTCCTCCTTCCCCACGGGTTAATGTGAACAAGATTAATAATAATGATCATGATATTGAAGATAACAGTATTATAGCAGAGGTTTCTTGTGTGGATTATCCCATAACCTATTGCATAATATATATTTTTTCTCTCCACGTCCTTTCTTTCAAGAAAGAAAATTGAAGGAGTAAAGTTAAGGTGTAGAATTGCTGCTATTTTCTGTGCTGAGTTATTTGTTCGAGTGATATTGCTGATTGCCCTGGTGATATTTTCAGACTGTTCTCAATCCCCTTTATCTTCCTGGGAGTCGCATCACTTCATCGCATTTTGACACAAAAGTTCGAGCCCTTGCTAGAAAATATCTGTGAAGCCTTCCTTTTATTTGAGAGTCAAGTTAATTTGGAGTCAGCTATGCTGTGTAAACCTATATTTGCTCTGAACTTATTGTTTTCAATACTATCATTTCTCTTTAATAAATTTTCAAGAAACTAGAGATGGCATCAGCTATGATTATTTACTGTAGAACTCCATACTGATCTTTTGGAGTTTCATTTAGTTACCCTTTTGTGCTATGAAATGCGTTGGTTTTGTGAAGTTTGCCAAACTCCGTAGCTCCGGATGGTTATGACATGTATGTCTTGTGTGCTTTGTACATATATGTTTCTGTGTGCGCGCGATGCAACATGTCTTAAGGGATTTATATGCCTACTACAAATCCATGTCTGCCATGTATACGTATGAAGTGTTTTCTTGCGAAATTCTTGCATGGACAGAGTGTGGGTAATGATCCATGCATCAATACTTATAAATTTTCGTCAAACATGGTTGAATATTTTTGTATGTGTTGGGGTGTGGATCGAGCCCACACCTAGTCGATGCAAGAATTTCTCTATTTTTCCTTCCTTTTATGAGGTTTGTTCTGATTAAGTCCGACTAAATGCAATCGATATGGCATTATGATATTGGGTTCGTATCAAATTTGGGACAGATTTAAAAAAATTGATTAAAATATGGACTTTTTAAAAATTATAAATAAAATTTGAAACTTTTTTAATTAATTATGTGGATTATTCATATTTGAAATATAATTAGTGGTCGTGTAAATAATGAATATAAAAGCTCTTATGTTTTATAGAAAGTATTTTTATTAAATGAAGCTTTTAAACTATTTCCACTAAAAGCAAGTTATGAGTAATTGTTCTTTTTTTTTTAATGTTATTTCTATTTTAAAAATCCTTCAAAAATTTTAATCTTTTAGTCTTTTTTTTCTTTAAATAACATGTACTCTAACAAAAATAATATAATATCATTCTATATGAATATACAGATCAATGCAAAAATTGGCGATTCGTATTTATTTGGTATTGATATATAGTTAAAACTAAAAATATGTTGAAAACTAAAAGAAAAAGGAAAGGGGTAAATGCTAACAAGCAACAACCCAGTAGCGGAATTGGCGAAGGCGCAGAATATCAAATTTTCAACCCTTCCATCCTGAATACTCTACAATCAATCTCAATTCCTGGTTTTGCATCTCGTGCTGGCAGTAGAATCAGATCGCGAAGCCATTTTCTTTTCATCATTTCTGATATCTGAGGAAGAAAGCCCCAGTTTCTTCGTGTGAGTTAAGTTTTCAGGAAAAAAATATAGAAATTAACACTCACACACACGCGCGCACACATACACACACACACACATATATATATATAGAGAGAGAGAGAGAGAGAAGTATGTCTCCAACAAGGTTGAAGATGTCGGAGGAAGTGTGGCTGACGTGGCTGACTCATGCATTGTCACCTGAGACTGAGGAGATCATGGGCCTTCTTCTTGGTGACATCCAGGTTTATTTTTTAACCTTCTTCGCCAATTTTTTATGGGTTTTAAGCTTTTAGCTATTGACAGTTTGGGTCTTTGTTCTTTTGCAAATTGATTGTATCGGGAAAGGTTGTATTTTTTTGGTGGTTTACGTATTAGGTTCCCTACATAACGGCGACTTCATGGCTGTCACGAAAAAGGCAAGTCAATTTCGCAGGCTGGAAGGGTTGATTTCAGGCCCAGAACGACGTTCCTGAAATTTTTTAAATTTTTTCAAATTTTTTGATTTTTTTTCATTAATAATTTATCCAAATTATCTAATATTTTTAATTTTTAATTTAAACAAACTCAACGGCAAAGGAACTACAACAGTAGCATTCACGGCCATGTTTCCCTAATTCTTGCTTCACAGCTTTTTCTGTTTTGATAATTGAAGTAGATTCTTTGAGTGAATTTGGAATTGTATTTTCGGAAAGATGAAAAATTTAGGGTATATGTGCTCATAGCATAGGATTTGAAGGCAATCAAGAGTTTAGCTTTATAAAATTTTGAGCTTATGCCTATTGATGTGCGAATTTGTTTCAAAACATGGGCATGACGCAATATTGGGTCTAAATACTGTTTGTCCACCTTCGATGCTCTGAAATTACCACCGTAAGAAAATTCCAACTCCTTTTCATCATTTATATCTATCACAAGATGTTTGTACGGCTGTAACTACAGCCACTGACTCATGGTGCCAACCCGTGGTCTGCCGAATCTTCTTGGTGGAAGTCTAAAGGCAATTTCAGTTTTTTTTGGCTAGTGCCGTAGAAATTTAGTTACTTCTTGTTTCTGTTCAGCATTCTAGGAATGGTATTGTAACTGCGTTGATATGGGGAGCTCTGCCACAACCACGCCCTGATAGGCAGAAAGATAGAGTATAAACTAATCCATAGCAGCTAACTTCTGCATCAGCTCAAGCTGAGATATCCTTTTTTTTTTTCAATTTTAAATGCCATTGATCACATCAATCTTGATGAGTGATGATAAAGTTAGAACTCTGAGTTTCCCTTACTTGTTGAATCTTACGCTGCCACAAGCAATGGTCTTACCTATGTACGTGAACGTTGGCCGTCATCTATTTCATAGTTACAAAAGGTATGTACCGTCTTTTTTTGCAAATTGGCTTTTATTAAGTTAGATTAGATTTACTAATGGAAGGAAGTAAACAGCTTGTTATAGCCTTCATAGTGCGAGTTGTAGGCAATGTTCATGGAGTAAAAACGTATTGGCGCATACATTTGTCATTTTGTAGATTAACTCTGTAGCACAGAATGACAATAGCAACAGGAACTACAACAAGAGTGATTGGTTGGTATCATTCGCATCCTCATATCACAGTACTCCCTCCCTTCTCATGTTGGTGAGTTTTAATACAGTACAAAATTGTAAATGCTGCTGTTGTAATGTTTTGGCTTTTCATCTCATGAGTTTTCATGGAGTGAATGGGGTATGAGTATATTCAGAAAGCAATAGCTATTCCATAATGATCTTAGTATGGGCTTGCTATTGCCAATATGTTGATAAATTGTTTACGCTGGCAACTAACCTGATTTTCAGGTTATAATGGAGACAAATTATTTTGTAATTTGTTTAGAACGTCATTTATTAAGGCTAATGAATCTCAAATTTGCAGATGCTCGGAATGGTTTCAACTATTGGATTCTGGGTTTGTCGGTTTGATATTTTCTTGTTTCAGTGAAGATGCCCAGAAGGTTAGGGCGAATAAGATTGTCCATGAGAAAGTAACTCTGCCAAATTTTCTTTTAATTGTTTAATATAATGATTGTAGGTTGGTAGGATTCAAGTCACTGCTTTTCAGTCTTTAGTGGGAATGAGAATCACTTGTTGAGACCTGTTTCGATTTCCCGTGCTTAAAAGTTCGGTCATAGATGTCAAATCATCTTTGAGTTCCTCAGACACGATGCCGGTTGCATTTGGCTCTGCCAAAGAAGCAAATTTGGAACAAGACGCCGGTGATTCAAGAGCAACTGCTACAACATCTACGGTAATGTTAAATCATCTCGAATCTTGGTTCTTGCTCTTGTCTTCTACGTTTATGAGTTCTTGATGTGTTTGTATGTTCAAATTTCATATATTAGGTTTTGGGACTGTTAAACTGATACTCTTAGAACCTTAATGTCTCCTTTCCATCGGTTTGGTCAATTGACTCAAGTTGACTGCTGATGCATTTTGATTGGCTGGGGGGGGCCTTTTTCCAAATGATGCCACAACAGGAAATAATTACTGTTGAGCCTTAAACGCATTGTTAAGTTTAATGCTTAATTTATCTCCGAATTATTTATGAGTTTTGATGATCAACAAAACTTGCATTTGTTGTACTAATATGTCTACTTAGTGTACATGGTTAGATTGATAAATTGGTTGGGAAGACCAATGAAAGAGGACCCAAGTTACACAATGTCATTTGCGAGTTCATAGGACACCGTGGATTTTATCAAGGAAGCTAACGAGAGGAAAGATATCTATGAACGACGATAATTAGTGTTCAACATGTGTGGAATGATGTTGAAACAATATTTTATGATGATATGAAGACCCACAAACCAATAGTCCGTTGGTGGGTAAATTCATATAGAAGCCACTTGGAGCGCAGTGCAATGTTTTGATTTTATCTCTTGGCTCGATGCTCCGAATAATGTGAATCCAAAGAGGTTGGAAAGCCAACTCAATATGCTAGATTTCATATTCAAACATCTCATTCCAATTCGGGTTGCATCATGGAGCAAATGGCATGGAAGTCATAGCAAGTGCAGATTGTAGCAAGGTTTGAGCGGCTGTAGCATTTTGGGCATAACTTCTTCATACCTTAATGAAATGCAATGACGTTTTGTCCACACCTAGCTAAGAAGAAGGGCTACAACTTTCATGTTTACCACTTTCCCCAGAAACGAGCTTAAGATGGTCGAAAAGTGCAAAGTTTGAGAGTGTTGAAATCTGGCAGATAGTTTGAGGCGATCCGGGCCATCACCTCAGGCGATCCGAGCCACGCGTGCCAACGCCGCGCACCATCGACCCAGGCGATGGCACGCTGCGCGCCTGGCGATCCAGATCGCCCCAGGCGATCCAGAAGCTTACCTACGGCAAATTTTCAAAGGGCGATCGCCCCAGGCGATGCAAGGAACGCCTGAGGCGATCTGGTCCAGATTTGACCGTTAGAACGAGGCGATGGTGATCGCCCGAGGCGATGTCCAAGGCGATCTTGGAGTGATTCAAGCCTTAAGTGTAGCAACGGCTAGTAGGAGCCTTGGGGGCTTTCTACACTATAAATATGGATGTTTTGGATCATTTTGAAGAGAAGAAACAAGTCTATAAACTACGAAAGTTGTGTTCAATCAAATTCTATCTAGCATTGCAAACTTCATACATTTGTGTTGTATTGGAGTTTGTGATTCATTTCTTGTGAGAGAGTTCTTGTGTTCTTCGTGTTGTTACACTGTGAAGGTGTTAATTGATTTATTGTAAGGTCCTCCAACACCGACGCAAGTTGAAAATTGTAAAATTCATCAACAAGTGAAGTTGGTGCAAGTGTGTGGCTATCCTTGGAGCCCTTAAGGCCAAGAAAACTCGTGAAGAGTGTGGGTAACTCGGGAAGAGTTGTGTGTGGCTATCTTTGGAGCCCTTAAGGCCAAGAAGACTCGTGTAGAGTGTGTTGCTCGTGAAGAGTTGTTTTACTCGGGAAGAGTGTGTTGTGGCTAACTTGGAGCCCTTAAGGCCAAGATCAATTTTGTTCTAGTGGAACCTCGGTTAAACGTTTTATAACCGGGAAGATGAGACGTAGGCGATTCATCGCCGAACTTCTATAACAAATTCTCTTGTTCTTTATCGCTTTATTTAATTTACGCATTTATTTATTCTTCTTATTTTCTATTGTTCGATCGACTTGAAGTCTTCCGCAGCGCAAAACTCGACTATTTTGCAAACTCATTTTAAAACGCTAAAGTAGCCAAGGAACCTCATTCACCCCCCCGTCTTCGGTTCCAACAATTACTATGTCAACAGTTTAAATGATGCAATCCATGATTTAGATCCAATGGATATGTCAGAAGGTATGCAAGAAGCGATGATCTGTCAAATTTGGAGATGAGGTAATGTGAGTATGTCTCCAGTCATTATATTCTTGTTTTAAACTGCATCTGAGACTACGATGTAACTTTATTGAGGATAGTTCAGTGGATTTTATCTAATGGCCTAAAATGTATATTTGGTTGAATTTTAATTGATCTTATGTTTTCGGGCAGTGGCGCAGAATTTGTTAGGAAGGAAATTCCTCTTGTGGTTTTGCCTGCTTCGTCCCTTCTTGATCTTGGTTCCCCTCTGTCATCATTACAAATCTTCAACGTTTGCTATATGAAGAGGAGAGAAGTGTGTATAGCCAGTCTTTGATGCAAAACAGGAGATGATTTGATTCGAATAATGAACTGCCGTTTCTTCTCTGACCTCAGCATTTTGTATTGCCGTTTTATTGACTATATAATTTCAATGCACCTTTTGTAGGGATGGTAAAGTTCACCCTCTTTCTTTCATTCACCACACATCGACATATCAAGCTTCAATTTGCAAAATGATTGAATATTGGTATGAAACCAAATGGTGCTTTCCCTTAGCAGCAAAATCTTGTTGTATTGCTAACAAGTGTTTTGTGACTCAGAATTTACTCAAAATCTGCAGCTTGACTCCCGCCATGAGTGCTCTACAAGATCACTTGAGGGAGAATGAAATTCAGGTAACGGTCTGTTGAATATAGCTTGTGTCATGGGCAGATTTAGTATGCGATGAACAGAGAAGTCACTTTGTAAATGAAAAGAATTTCAAATTTTCATGAGTTTTAATTTTTAATAATTTTTTTGCTCAAGCAGTTGAAACTGCTGGGTGAAGAGGCCAAAATTTTGGAGCCTGAGCTTTTGGCAGGAAATAAATAATTTTCGGCCCTGTCTCATTCTCCATGTGGGACCCGACTCGGGCACAAATTAATTTATCCCTTATCCGGTACCACATTCTCTAAGAACATTACGTACGAGGGTTTCAAAACCTTTACGGAAATAGCGGAAGCGTTTAGTCAAACATTCATTTTTAGTAGCGGAAGCGTTTATACATTCTAATTAGTAACAAAATACATCACAGCACAAACTTCTTAATGGTCCGACACTTAATAAAAGAGAAAATACTATAACAGTCCCGGTAAGCCAACATTTCCATTTTCCTAATTTTCCTCTGGTTCTGGCTCCGGTACTCCTGTATCTGAAACTCACAATAATTTACAAGGAAAACAGAGGTTAAGTCTTTGAGGACTTAGTGAGGGAATAACAATGGCTTTTATATCTGTAATTATCCAATAATGCAATTTCTCAATATGATATGTCATGTAACAAAGATCTTGCAGTCAAGTAATTGTCAATAATGAACAGTGATTATTTAGGATTTCAGAGTGAATATCGTGGGCTAAAGAGGTGGCTCCCACCAGACAGTTCGGTGTAGCACTTTTCCCCACATATTCAGATAGGATCTGTACATTCAGTCATTTACGAGCCAAGTGAACCATTCTCCGGACCGTAAAACGGTGCGCGTTGTTCAGATGAACCATATACCCGGACTGTCATCCGTTGTTCATTGGACTCACTTTCCGGGCCGAAGCCGCGTTGTCCAGTGGATAAATATCCAGGGCTCCATTCATTCAGTCATTCAGTCAAATGATTTGTTCAATCAAAGGAATCGATTAGTAATCGATAACATTCAAGATAAATAAACATGCAGATCAAGATGACCAATGGGACGAGATAATGTACAATATGATGACAACATATAAAAGGTGAGACAATGAATAATAAGATACTGTAAATTCCAGGCCAAATGCCAAAAGGGCTATATAACAAGAATTCGGTAGTACACCTCACCTCACTATTTGATGTCTTATTGGATTGGCTCGATTTTGAACCCAGATGTCAAATAAAGTCCTATATACATAATATAAGTAATTTGGTGTTTAGCACCCAGATATGTTGTTGAATCTTCTGCAAATCATTTTTTGTACAAAACTTGTCCGGGTAATTTTGAATAAAACATTTGAAAATTAATTAAAAATCAAGTTTAAGTCGAAACTTCACGAAACTTTCCATAAATGCCTTAAATCAGTCCATAAATGTTCGGCCATCGGAAAACGAAATATCGGGGAGGCGCGTGAAGTGCACGCGCCACCGTGAAGGCGCGTGGCCGAGCTCCGGCAACCACGCGCGGCTGATATTTTACCGGTTGTTTCCGCCGCGACGAGATCTACCATTTTTGTTTAGAAAACATTTTGAAATTCCCAACGGATTTTGCCTAGAATTTGATGTTTCGAAATGATTGACTTGGTGTTTTGGTCGCCGGAAATCTGTTCGTACGACGGCCGTTTGGGAGATCGGCCGACATACCCATAAACTTTAACACATTTTGAACAACTTTCATTTTATACACAAGATCAAAATCGGTTTTAAAATAGAAGAAGTGAAGGCATGAACACGCTACCTCAAAATAGATTTCTGGGTTGCATTTCTGCAAATGTTCTTCACGGGTTTTCGATTTTTCTGGGTGATTTGGCTTTGATTTTGTTACACCTCTCAAACTAAATGTTTTCTGGGTGTATAAGGATGATTGTGTGAAATTTTCGGATTTTTTGGAGGAGGTTTGGTATTTTTCCTCATAATTTTCTTATTTCCACCATATTTTCTACCTATTTCCTACACTCTCTCTCTCAAACTTGCTCTTGAATTGTGTCTTCAATCTGATGAAATGGGGGGTATTTATAGGGGTTTTGTGCATGTGTTAGGGTGTTGAAGGGTGGACAAGTGTTGGGGTAACTTGCCACATATTAAGTTTTAAATTAATTCAAAATGATTAGTTTTTTTTTATTATTATTATTATTTAGAATTATATTATTGTTATTATTATTATTATTATTATTTTTTTTTGTTTAGGATGATTATTTTAGTAGCATTGAAGATAGCTTCAAATTATTTTTGTCCAATTTTTAATTAATATTTTTGGGGTGTTACAATCTCCCCTCCTTCAAGGAATCTGGTCCCCAGATTCCATCATTGTTACCGCAAAACTCTGAAGCCTTGAGTTGAAATCTTCTTTCCATGTCCTAGCTTCCTTTGACATGATTTCAGTTGCGTAACGTGGTTCTTCATCTAGCCGATCTTCTGTTGTTGTCGTCGAGTCGAGAAAACTACACTCGTGGTTTTCCATTTCTGGTGAGTAGCATGGTCTACTATGACTCTCTGAGTTATGGATAACGATCCCTTTAGTATTTGGATAAGAATCAAGAAGTAGAAGAAGAAGCACATGGTCGAGAGAGAGAAAAAAACATTTTATTCCACTACCCGGGAATGAGAGCAGGGCGTAGGTATTCAAAGAAAATGTCAATATCAACATCAAACTTTTGATATTAAGTCCTAATTAATCCATGACCGGATTTGAAAGACAAAGAAACTGGTGGAGCAGTGTATGTCCGCAAAAGGTTCTCTGACTGAAAGAGTGAGCGGCTTTAAAAAGGGAGGAAAAATGTTAGGCTCAAATCCAACCTCAGGTAATGATTTTTCTGAAACTTCCTCTCTGGTAGCTATATTTACCTTGGTTTGAGTTTCTCATCTCTTATATCTGTCCTTGATTCCAATGTAGATATTACAGCCATCTATCATTTATGATTGCTGGCATCTTCGGTAGCCGATGTAATCGCAACTGTGAAGTCACTTCCTTGGTGTAGCATTGATGTTTGAACGACCAGTCCATGCTCAGTATAATATCGTAATCATATATGTATGTAGCTTGATTAAATTTGCCAGATATTATAGTTCGTAGAATTTTAGTGGGTAGTTTTTATTGACGGTGTCGGTGGTTACCTCAATTCTATCGGTAAACTGATTCCTAGATGATATGCCAATTGTTATTAGTATAATAAAAGAATGTGTAGCTCTAGGGCCAAACAAGATTTAGTCAACTTTTGAAAGTCAAATAACGGTACCTTCAACCACAACGATCGGGTCAACTTCTTTATTTCCCATTAAGGCATAAGCCCTTGCTGGGATTCTCGGTTTTTGTGGCGGTGGTATCTTCTGGGTCCTTTTTGGGCAATCTTGGATACGATGTTGTTCACTTCCACAGACCAGACATTTTCCGTTCTTTCTCCAGCAGTTCTCTTCCTTGTGAGTGGGCATCTTGCAATAGCCACATTTTGGTGCATTAACATTACCCAAGTCTCCTTGTGGTTTCTGCCCAGGTGGTTCTCTAATTATTTCCTTTCCAAGATTCCTCTTCTTATTGCTTGTGTCTGTCAAATTTGGGTTATAGAGCCTCTTTTCCCTCTGCTCTCTTTGGATCAATGATTTGATATCGGATTCAACTCGTAACGCTTGGTTGACTGCAGAAAGATAATTAGTGGATTCGGTGGATAGTGTGGCCCAACGGATATCAAGATTTAAGCCTTGAATGAATTTCTTAGTTTTCCTTGGTTCATCATCTATATAATGTGGAGCATAAGTGAATTAGTCGGTGGAATTTGGCCTCGTATTCAGCTACAGCATGTCTTCCTTGTACCAAATCCATAAACTCTCGTTCACGGGTGTTCAGTATTACCTGCGTAACATATTTCTCCTCGAATGCACGTACAAAATTCGCCCAGGTCCTCGGGGTTTGATTTCTTTTCCATTGATGATCTATGACTCTCCACCAATGATGAGCTGCATCTTCAAATTGATAGACAGCAAAGCTGACCTTCTGTTCATCAGAATAGTTGAGAACAGTAAAAATTCTCTCAATTTTGAGTAACCATTCTTCTGCATGATGGGCATTAGGGGTTCCGTAGAATTTAGGTGGGTGGAACCTCAGAAATCGTTCAAGTGCTCTATCTAGTGGTTCTTCATTCCTCGTGACGTTTCGTGGAGGATTTTGTTGACAGAATTGCATGAGCTGTTGTAAAATTTCCATCGCATTCCTGTTGGGTAGCTCTTGTCGAGGATGCTGTTCTTCTTGTTCGTCGTTCCTTCTTGGGTTACGTACTTCCTCAGGAGAATTTTCCTCATTTCCTTGATTTCTCGTGTGAGAGCTACCACCAAGTGACGATGACATCGTAGCTCGTGAATTATTTCTTGACGACATCATCAAATTTATGAGAAAGTGGTGATTTAAAACATATTTATTTTTTGAATAGGGAGTTAATATTAATAATGCACAAAATTAATTAACTAGAGTAAGGTAAAGTCACCATTATCTGAAATAGTGACAATTGTGGAAAAACAAAGTATGGTGATATACTATCAATCCTCATTGGTTGTTCCGGGTTTACTCGATCTGAGTGTCAACCATAATATTCTCAATAGGAGAAACTTTTTCGATCTCGACCTATGCACCTAACTCTTTAGGTTACTAATAGTTGGTTGCTCTTTCTTACCAAGGTGTTATCAGCATTCCTGTATGAGCACTAGAGACTTTTACCCTGAAATAAACCAGTCAACTTCATCAATATCTTACAACCCAAAGCATAAAATTCTTATGGAGTTTATTCTATTACCCAAAAATATTTCAAAATCGACTGTGAGCCTGGGCTCTGATACCACCTCTGTGGGACCCGACTCGGGCACAAATTAATTTATCCCTTATCCGGTACCACATTCTCTAAGAACATTACGTACGAGGGTTTCAAAACCTTTACGGAAATAGCGGAAGCGTTTAGTCAAACATTCATTTTTAGTAGCGGAAGCGTTTATACATTCTAATTAGTAACAAAATACATCACAGCACAAACTCCTTAATGGTCCGACACTTAATAAAAGAGAAAATACTATAACAGTCCCGGTAAGCCAACATTTCCATTTTCCTAATTTTCCTCTGGTTCTGGCTCCGGTACTCCTGTATCTGGAACTCACAATAATTTACAAGGAAAACAGAGGTTAAGTCTTTGAGGACTTAGTGAGGGAATAACAATGGCTTTTATATCTGTAATTATCCAATAATGCAATTTCTCAATATGATATGTCATGTAACAAAGATCTTGCAGTCAAGTAATTGTCAATAATGAACAGTGATGATTTAGGATTTCAGAGTGAATATCGTGGGCTAAAGAGGTGGCTCCCACCAGACAGTTCGGTGTAGCACTTTTCCCCACATATTCAGATAGGATCTGTACATTCAGTCATTTACGAGCCAAGTGAACCATTCTCCGGACCGTAAAACGGTGCGCGTTGTTCAGATGAACCATATACCCGGACTGTCATCCGTTGTTCATTGGACTCACTTTCCGGGCCGAAGCCGCGTTGTCCAGTGGATAAATATCCAGGGCTCCATTCATTCAGTCATTCAGTCAAATGATTCGTTCAATCAAAGGAATCGATTAGTAATCGATAACATTCAAGATAAATAAACATGCAGATCAAGATGACCAATGGGACGAGATAATGTACAATATGATGACAACATATAAAAGGTGAGACAATGAATAATAAGATACTGTAAATTCCAGGCCAAATGCCAAAAGGGCTATATAACAAGAATTCGGTAGTACACCTCACCTCACTATTTGATGTCTTATTGGATTGGCTCGATTTTGAACCCAGATGTCAAATAAAGTCCTATATACATAATATAAGTAATTTGGTGTTTAGCACCCAGATATGTTGTTGAATCTTCTGCAAATCATTTTTTGTACAAAACTTGTCCGGGTAATTTTGAATAAAACATTTGAAAATTAATTAAAAATCAAGTTTAAGTCGAAACTTCACGAAACTTTCCATAAATGCCTTAAATCAGTCCATAAATGTTCGGCCTTCGGAAAACGAAATATCGGGGAGGCGCGTGAAGTGCACGCGCCACCGTGAAGGCGCGTGGCCGAGCTCCGGCAACCACGCGCGGCTGATATTTTACCGGTGTTTCCGCCGCGACGAGATCTACCATTTTTGTTTAGAAAACATTTTGAAATTCCCAACGGATTTTGCCCAGAATTTGATGTTTCGAAATGATTGACTTGGTGTTTTGGTCGCCGGAAATCTGTTCGTACGACGGCCGTTTGGGAGATCGGCCGACATACCCATAAACTTTAACACATTTTGAACAACTTTCATTTTATACACAAGATCAAAATCGGTTTTAAAATAGAAGAAGTGAAGGCATGAACACGCTACCTCAAAATAGATTTCTGGGTTGCATTTCTGCAAATGTTCTTCACGGGTTTTCGATTTTTCTGGGTGATTTGGCTTTGATTTTGTTACACCTCTCAAACTAAATGTTTTCTGGGTGTATAAGGATGATTGTGTGAAATTTTCGGATTTTTTGGAGGAGGTTTGGTATTTTTCCTCATAATTTTCTTATTTCCACCATATTTTCTACCTATTTCCTACACTCTCTCTCTCAAACTTGCTCTTGAATTGTGTCTTCAATCTGATGAAATGGGGGGTATTTATAGGGGTTTTGTGCATGTGTTAGGGTGTTGAAGGGTGGACAAGTGTTGGGGTAACTTGCCACATATTAAGTTTTTAAATTAATTCAAAATGATTAGTTTTTTTTATTATTATTATTATTTAGAATTATATTATTGTTATTATTATTATTATTATTTTTTTTTTTGTTTGTTTAGGATGATTATTTTAGTAGCATTGAAGATAGCTTCAAATTATTTTTGTCCAATTTTTAATTAATATTTTTGGGGTGTTACACTCCATCTCAAGGTATTGCCTCATCTGTGCACAAAGACTTGTATCCCTTCTAAGAAACGTTGGTGGCAGCCTTAGCAGAAGAGGATCTTAGCTCACTGAACTTGATTATAAGAAATGTTATTCTATGTATTGTGCTTGCCTTTTTTGCTTCAATTTGCATCTCTCCCTTTTCTGCTGCTCCTTGTTTTACACCAACATCTAGCAGACTACCTTTTGTCTTCCCCTGAAAGCAGGTCTATATGTCGATCGAGTTTATGTTTGTGTATATCATGTGTTTTGTATTGTGGAGTGAGCTGAGGGATAATTGGAAAAAGAAATCTTTATGGGTCTATTGCCTACATTTATTTATGAAGATGACGAGCCTTTTTCAAATACTCGGAGGAGGCACAGAAATCCCAGTATAATGATGAGGACTACCTTGACCGTTGGTAAAACGGAACGGAACCCTTCTTGTTGGGTTTTCTTTGCTACACTTTGATCGTTTCTCCCCATATGACGTGCCAAATTTAAGCTTTAGGATCGCCAATAGATGATGTTAATTTACATTAAAATGTGTAAGACTCCGGAAACAAATCATCTAATGGTGTTAGAACATTCAGAGATTTTTTTTTTATTGGGGGAGGGGCTAATGCTT
This sequence comes from Haberlea rhodopensis, assembly GCA_907163345.1. Lineage (NCBI taxonomy): Eukaryota > Viridiplantae > Streptophyta > Magnoliopsida > Lamiales > Gesneriaceae > Haberlea > Haberlea rhodopensis. Next base: position 1,272,190 of record CAJQUN010000010.1, on the reverse strand, counting down.
TTATTCACATCGCGAACATGAATCTTTGGGAGTGGTATTTTACCAAGCCGGCGAGGCCGAAAGCTCGAACATTCAGAGAATTACTACAGGTAGAACATAGACTAACCCTTCATAATGTACCGGATGCTCTAGAGCTGGCACATAGGACACCGTCTAATCATGGAGCCCAATCCTATTCAAGAGTAGGGATTGAATCGGTAGTTGGCGTATGAATATTGATATCATGATTGATAATCTTGATAGTGTTTTTCCAATGGAATTTTGCACTGAATAGATTTTCCTTGAGCATAAAATCGAATGTGAAAATAATTCAATCTTAGGGGTCATTTTACAATTGTTTGTATACCCAAAGTGTATAACTGGAAAAAGTCAGATGAATTACTTGGAAAGAGAGGAAAAACACGTAGATTTCATGTCATTTTCAAACTATGCAAATAAATGACATGTTATACATATTCAGTCTTAAGATTGTTTCCACCTTAAATGCAGAATTTGTTGTGTCCAAGTCCCTATTCATTCCCACAAACACAACAACAAAAATGTGTCGAAATCCAATTTGTGCCACTTCGACATAAAAAGAGAATTCTACTTGGTTCTGAAATGGTACGTGTACAATAGACAAAGCCTACTGTTCAACCCCTCTCCATATCAAGACAAATTTTATTTGGAGGGCTGTAAACTGAGCTGTCCTAATAATGGAAAGACAAATCTCTAGATCACTCCATTCTTCTCTAGATCTATTTATTTAATCATTTCTTTATTATTTATTCTGCTTTCGAAGATGTACATGGGTTTAAAAAGTCTCAACTTTTCTAGCAGCCTCCTCATTTAATGTTTTTTTATTATGTATTTAGTACTATTAATAATGCTAGAATAGTCTTTTGTTTGGTGAAACCTTTAAGATTCCCCTCCTCGTAATAGAAAATATCTCAAATGTCACCCAAGAAATGATTATACGCTATGTACATATATTTTTAATATGGGAGAGTGGAATTTTTTAAAGATTTTTTTGGACAATTGTCCGGACACGATAACTTTCCAATTTAATTAAATATGCAATAATTGTTTGCTACAAATAATTGCGGTAGCCTGACTTTCTCCGTGTAAACTACCCCATCCTCCAACTTTTCGTTTAAAGCTAAATTCAATAAAAGTTATTTAAAAGAATTTCATAATAAAAATATATAACGTAGCTAGTAACCAATGATAGCAGAAACATAAAAGATTACCCACTTGTAAGTTTATTACTTTGGAATGGCCCTTCGAGTACATGTGGGAACATTAAGCTACATTTTTATATTTAGTTAAGTTTGTTGATACAATATATATATATATATATATATATATATATATATATATATATATATATATTCACTTCTTACTATATAATTCTTAGACATTAAAATGAAAATGAAAATTATTCCATGTATTACTCTCCTAATCATGAAGACAGTTGATTCAGGGTTAATTTTCTGTTTTACACGACTTGAGATATTAAGTAATTAATGGAACTTAAATTCATAGCTTATCACAATCAATTGAGATTAAAACTTAGTTATTATAGTTATGGTAGAACTAAAAACAACGTTCATCACTAACAAAATAAAACAGTTAATTTGAGCTCATCCCTTAAACTTGAACTGAGTTTCGGACATCCCTGTAAATATTTATATGATTTACAAACATTTTCAAGGTAATTTAAATAAATATTGTTATATATATCTTTACTTCCAATGAAGTTTAATTTCAGATGGGCATTTACCACAAAGAATCTCTGTAGAAATAAAAATTACAATATATATAAAACAATAAATTTCACTTTACTTTAATAACCTAATCTACATACGTAGGCAAAGGGATCCGAACCTATCAAAATTCTTAGGCTAAATAAAAACTAAAAATTATAACCATCCTAATGCTGTATTAAAAATTACACGCGTCTTACAAGAATTAGACAACTGGCATCTCCAAACCCTTCCCTCAAATTCTTTATAAGCCATTTGCCACTGACCATCTCATTCATTCCAACATTTTGCAAAACTTAGTTTACTCTCTACAACACACTTTCAAAGCTCATTTACATTTATAATTTTCAAAAGAAAACTCAACCACTGAAAATGGCATCCCACGATCAAGTTAACTACGACGCTGGTGAAGCCAAGGAACATGCTCAGGTACTCTCCTACTCTTAATTTTCTTGTAATTTTGCTGTTGAAGAAGAGGCAACGAAATTGAGTTTGAGTAGTACGATGAATTTTTTTTATGTAAGAGTCCCGAGTGCATATTACTGGTCGAGATAACAAATATGGAATATGATAGTTTGTTGGTCTGAATGGTTTTTTGGTAGTTATAAGCTTTACCCTTCGTAAATTTACAGGAAAAGGTTGGACATGGAGTGGACACTTTGAAGGACCACGCTGAGGGAACCAAAGATCAGACAGGCGACTTCTTCTCATCGGCCAAAGACAAGACTTCTGACAATACTCAAGCCGCAAAGGACGAGATTACCGGCGCCGGTCATGACACCAAGGACAAGACCTGTGAAACTACAGAAGCCGCCAAGGACAAGGTTACCGGCGCAGGCCATGACACCAAGGACAAGGCGTGTGAAACTACAGAAGCCGCCAAGGACAAGGTTACCGGTGCAGGCCATGCCACCAAGGACAAGGCGGGTGAAACTACAGAAGCTGCCAAGGATAAGACAAGCGGAGCAGCTCATGCCACCAAAGATCATGCGGCGGGAGCTGCGGAGTACGGCAAGGAATCAGCTGAGGCCGGCAAGGATAAAGGCGGCAATTTCTTCCAGAAAACTGGGGATAAGGTGAAGGAAGCGGCGGGAGGAACGGCTGATGCGTTCAAACATACTTTTCACGTGGGTGAGAAGAAAGACCACGAGTAATTTGATCGTTGATATTGATATTATTATTGCATTTGTGTTGTGTTTTTGGTTTGGTTTGTTGGAGTAGTATGTCTCATATGGGTATATATTTATGTCTACATATATAATGTATAAACCGTATATGATTGTTTATATTCAAGTGTATAAGAGGAAGTCTTGTGGGTTTCCATTGCGTCTTTGTAATTTGGTATGATTTCCTAGTACTATTTCTATTTTTATCATATTAAACGACTGTTTTAGTTTATTCTACAATACGCTGTTCCTACCTGGAAATATGACAAAACAAATATCAAGCAGGATCACTTCTTATTTCGCAAAAATATAAATTAAATTCTATGTTGTTAGATATGGTTGGTTGTGCTCAGATTTTTCGATATTGTGGCTCTGTCAAAAACTATTTACGAGATCGGAAGAAGAAAAAAAAAATATTTTGATTTCAATAGATAATAGTAAGTTAATATGGACATCAGAATCTCTTCATAAAAGGAATTAAAGCTCGAAACAAGTTTATGCACCTGATCAAAGAAAGCCAAGAACCTTGCCACCAACATTTTTTCTCCTCACTTCTTCATGGGTCACTTCATGTCTGCAGATGTGGTCAGAACAATGTATAGTCACTGTCTCTGATGAAAATTCCGATCAATCTTGTAATGAATTTAACAGTGATTAATGCAAGTGTTTCTGCTCTTTGTGAAGTTTATTGATTTGTAATTACAGTTGCTCAGCAACAATTAGTGTTACACAATTGATCGAGATTGATTAACTCAACCAATACCTCATTATCTTTGGAGAATGAAATCCGAAAAAGGAATTGCAAGAAAACACAAGGTTTTTTACAAGTGTTGGGAGACACTATATTAATCACAATCTTTGGGAAACAAAGCTTATAACAAAAAGTATTCAGTATGTATCATTTCTATGAATTACAATGATCACTCAGTTGAATTCTTTTTATCTGCTCTATACTAAAGCTGTATGTGAGAATGAACTTCACGACACATTACTTTCAAGGAATGAACGAATGAATGATCTGATCTGATATGATCTTCAATGCTGGTCTTCATCCTTTTTATACAAGCCACCTTAGAGCACCTTCTCAGAAGGTAAAAGGTTGCTTTAAAAATGCTAGTCTAGTTCAACAGAATAACCAAATTCAACCTCTGCATCTTTATCCAGTGCCTTAAGTTGTTGCTCTTTGCTTTTTCCTCTACACAGCCCTTCACATAAGAAAAGAACCTGCACCTTTGAAAAGAAAAGGTCATAACCGTCATCAATTTATAATCATACAGCAAAAGAGGGAGGACATTTACTGAACCCTGTAGCTAGGCTGCTAAGAAGCTACTGAGCTACCGAGCCGAGCATTACCAAGACACCTGAGGTCATGCAATCAGATTCTTCCTTACCCAGCTAGAGCTAATAAGCTTGTCTTGGATTATTGACAATTTCTCTCAGAGTCTGCAAGGAAGCAACCTTGCAGTCCATCCCTCAATATCCTTGACACCAAACGAGGGATGATCACACCACATTTGTTCAACCTTTCCATTAGGTTCAACAACAATTTTACCAGAGCGGTGATCATCAACAAACTCAAAACTCCCCAATATATCCATATGCTTCTGCATCACCAAGAGAAACTTGATAATGAATTTGGACGATACCACGGTCTTATCATTACCTGACGCTTCTCCGGATTGTACATGTTCTTAAGAGCATCATTAAGCACAGTGACTCTCACCATCTTAACTGCTGAGAAGACAGATGACCAAGAATCAGCAGGAAGCTGGCGCTGCTGAAGTCACTTCCAATTGTTTATTATAGTAAGATCAAATTTAAGCAATTAGAAAATAAATATATATACAAATTTGACTTTGTTTTGTTTTGTTTATTATGATGTTTATTTTAACAAAATAATAAGTTATTGTTTAATAATTTGTGTATCTGATAATAACAGTAAATTATAGCATGGCATCAATTGAATTCGAGATATTTGGCTTATAGATTACAGATGGGTTTTGGTTTTCATTCATTTGAATAATTTCTACACTCAAAAATTTCTAGTGGAGATGATCATTTTTTTGGGCTTTATTCACTTGAGGATATTGTTCAATATATTTTAATAGACGCAATAATAAATATATGCCTCCAATTATAAGGAGGCAAGCAATCAAAAGATTAAAAAAAACATATTAGCCTCTCTTGGTGTGGATTTTGATACGACTTTGTTAATTACTGTTATTTCTTTAATAGTCATGTCGCTTCTTGATGTGGATTTTGTACGAGTTTTGCCAAGCTCTGTTCTTGATGCTCATGTAGATGGTTTTTTATTGGGTGTGTGATCTAGGAGTTAAATTAATTTGTTCTTGATACCCAGATTGAACCTAGGGGAAATAGTACTTCAATACAAGTAGAAAGTAAATGTTTTATAAGCAAAAGCAAATTTTATGGACACATTGTCTCCTACGGGAAATATGAGAAGCAAATAGAAGGCTTTAAACATTAGTTGTTAATCAATTTTTTCGCTAAAATTTCTAATGGAAAATTACAAGCATGAGCTATTTTGTCTAACAACCAGTCACAAATACATTCAATGATTGTTTACAGTAACATACTAAGATTCAATAACTACAGAATCCACTTTCGGCAATAACAAACTGAAATGATCATTATGAAATGAATATTTTGCTTTAGTTTTTGCTTATCTTGTCAGTATGATGCACGCTTGCGTAGCAGTCTTATTTTGTTAGCAACTTTGTTATTGTCTTGTGTATGATATGTATGATGATGACTGCTTAGATGCTCCACAAACATTTTCATACTATGACGATACTATTTTTTGGGTTAGTCTTTTTTGCTGTTTTCGGAACAAATGTATTGTGTAGTGGCATAGCGTCTTGCACGATGCAAGAATAACTAGTAATATAATAATGATATAATTTTGTTAAATATGATGTATATTATGTATGTTTAACTTAATTTCATCAGTGTGTATGCATATTTATTTATTTATTTTTAATATATACGCATTAAGCTCACACTCAATTTTTTTGGAAATTGGCACACTCGTTTATTGATATCTACATCTGTTTGTGCATAGAATTTATGTGATCTAGCTTGACAGGAGTTTCGGACATCCCTATAAATAACTGTACGATAATTGGAACAAATGTTGTTATATATCTTTAATTCCAATGAAGTTTAATTTCGGATGGGCATTTACTTAATCACCTAATCTACATACGTAGGCAAATGATCCGAACCTATCAAAATTCTTAGAATAAAAATTAAAAATTCTTTACACGCGTCTTACAAGAATTAGACACCTGGCGTCTCCAAACTCTTCCCTCAAATTCTTTAAAAGCCATTTGCCACTGACCATCTCATACATTCCAACATTTTGCATGACTTGAAACTTTACGACACACTTTCAAAAGCTCATTTAAATTTGTTTTCAAAGAAAACTCATCCATTGAAAATGGCATCCCACGATCAACTTAACTACGACGCTGGTGAAGCCAAGGGACATGCTCAGGTACTCTCCTACTCTTAGTTTTCTTGTAATTTTGCTGTTGAAGAAGAAGCAGCGAAATTGAGTTTGAGTCAGTACCATGAATTTATTTATGTAAGAGTCCAAGTGAATATTATTGATCGAGATAATAATATGGAATATGATAGTTTGTTGGTCTGAATGGTTTTTTGGTAGTTATAAGCTTTACCCTTCGTAAATTTACAGGAAAAGGTTGGACATGGAGTGGACTCTGTGAAGGACCACGCTGAGGGAACCAAAGATCAGACAGGCCACTTCTTCTCATCGGCCAAAGACAAGACTTCTGACAATACTCAAGCCGCAAAGGACAAGATTACCGGCGCCGGTCATGACACCAAGGACAAGACATGTGAAACTACAGAAGCCGCCAAGGACAAGACATGTGAAACTACAGAAGCTGCCAAGGACAAGGTTACCGGCGCAGGCCATGACACCAAGGACAAGGCGTGTGAAACTACAGAAGCCGCCAAGGACAAGGTTACCGGTGCAGGCCATGCCACCAAGGACAAGGCGGGTGAAACTACAGAAGCCGCCAAGGATAAAACCAGCGGAGCAGCTCATGCCACCAAAGATCATGCGGCGGGAGCTGCGGAGTACGGCAAGGAATCAGCTGAGGCCGGCAAGGATAAAGGCGGCAATTTCTTCCAGAAAACTGGGGATAAGGTGAAGGAAGCGGCGGGAGGAACGGCTGATGCGTTCAAAAATACTTTTCTCGTGGATGAGAAGAAAGTCCACGAGTAATTTGATCGTTGATATTGATATTATTATTGCATTTGTGTTGTGTTTTTGTTTTGGGTTTTTGGAGTAGTATGTCTCATATGGGTATATATTTATATCTCTACATATATAATGTATAAACCGTATATGATTGTTTATATATACATATATATTTAAGTGTATAAGAGGAAGTCTTGTGGGTTTCCATTGCGTCTTTGTAATTTGGTATCGTTTCCTAGTACTATTTCTATTTTTATCATATTAAACAACTGTTTTAATTTATTCTACAATACGCTGTTACTACCTGGAAATATGACAAAACAAATATCAAGCACGATCACTTCTTATTTCACAAATAAAAATTAAATTTTATGTTGTTAGATATGGTTGGTTGTGCTCAATTTTAATGTTAGCACCTACGACGTGATTCCAACAAAAATACCCAACGTATTTTTAACCTAAGCCAATAGAACAAATTGTCCAAACAATGCCATCGTTTCACTCATCATAACAGAGATGGTTGCGAACTAGTGTAGGTGCATATTAGAATGACACAAAATGATGCATCTTATCACCTAGAATTCCCCTAATATGAGTCCAAAGCAAATCAAACTGGTTTTCTGCGGAATGGAAAGAGTACATACACAGCCGATATCCATTTAACATGAACTATCAAGTTTAAACTTTTTCTAATACAAATTGATAAACAAAATTGTACGTGGACTAGGCATGCACCAAACATCTGAGAAGATCATATAAAAAATCTACTAGCTCAATAATATTTTTCAACCATTAGTATGCATTTGATACTACTCAATACCAACAAATTATCAATCAAATGATTTTCCATTTCAGTCATTGGCCTCGGTCCTTGCCTGCATTATCACCTTTCATATGCAAAGAGAATACGACACATGAAATACAGAAACAAAAAGTCGGAATGTGAGACTTCCCTGGATATACTTGTGGCCAGAAGGACGATCGTATAGGGTCTGTTGGAGCAACTCTCCAATACCACATATCAGAAGATAAATTCAGCTTTTTTAATAGCAACAGAGAAGGAGTTGGGTTTACGGCAGCGACCGAAGAGGTGGCACACGTGGCTCCAGAACAGATCAACTTAGGAAATCCATTAAACACTTGGAGCGATGAGGGCAATGAGGCGAAAAGCAGAGGAGTAATCGAACCCAACCAAAACACACAAGCCAGGACCAACATCCATAAAACCCAAATTATTAAGTTCTAAAGGTCGTATAGTTTTGAGGCGGTAGTGGGTCGTTTTCCGGCGGCCTTGGAGGCCGTGGCGAGTGGTGTGTAAGTTTCTTTTCTAGCTGGGAACAGAGCCTTCCCCTTTTCTCATGGATTATATATTGGGGAAAATAAGTGCAAGGATGAAGATTTGGAGACAGTAGTAGCAAGAGTGAAATGGGATGGGGTTAGATTGTGAAAAGCTTAGTTCAAGTGTGGCTTTTTGATGTTTCAATTGGCTAAACTAAAGATAAGCCTCCTCGACTCCATCAATAGCAACAATGTCGCAATATCAAATAAAAGATTCAGTAGCAACTTTTCTTTAAAATCCTACACTGCACCGCCACACAAAAATCGCAAAGCCACAGTTGCTGCCTGGCGACGGGAAACACAGCCTCGCCGCCCCCAAAATCATAAACCATTTCTTAGGAACTCCCTGCCAGTCCCACTGCGAGAACAGCAGCCCAACCCAGCCGTCATACGTGAACTTCACCCCCAAAAATCAACGGCTTAGCTCAGATTTTTCACGGACGGCGCTAATTGATACATTGTTTTTTAATTCAATTTGTAACAATAAATTTGTATGCGAAAAATAAATTGAACACCAAGATTTTTACGTGAAAAACCCAAAGGGAAAAAACTACGGGATCTAGTCAAATATAATTTTCACTATAAACATCAATAATTTACAGTTCTTCTTCTTCTTCCTCTACAAAGATTGAGGAAGAAAGCCATAAAAAAGGATCGGGGGCTCGGGCGAGAAGCAAGGGGCGATCAAGTCATGCCCTCCAACCCTACTGTTCACTCCTTTTATTATTTTTAATAGGCTTGGTAAAATGAGCCTCTTAAAAGGTAAGTGGGCCTCCTAATTAGGAAAATGGGCTAGACTACATCAGCCAAATTATAATGATCGTTAATATCTTACGACATCGGGTTGAACCCACTGAGGGTCCAAACCGCACCGAGACAATTATAGGCGTATCAAGTTGATTCAATTTAAATTTCAGTTGCCAAAAAACGTAGAATTGCAGAATTAAATTTCGAAATTGCAGTATTAATTGAATACATATAATAATGAGCATGTTGTTATCTTGTTTATCTCTTGAGCAAAACACATCAGATTTCTTTGCATTAATTAAATATAGAAATATTTCATGAGCATGTTGTTATCTTGTTTATAAGGCACCGTTTGGGGTATTGGATAATATTAGTAATCCCGGGATTACTAAGATCATCCAATGTTTGTTTTGTTTTTTTAAAAAAATTATCCCATCATATTTATCACATTCTAATCCCACTTTACAACAAAATGACATAAATACCCTTTTCCGCCTTTTGATTACTATCTCAAAATTTGAAATTCCCGTCAAAAACTACAATTTATTTCCCACAACTTTATTATTATATTTGTATTGTTTATATATTATTATTATTATTATTATCATATTTTATTATTATATGACTATAATAATATATAGATATATATATTATAATTAATATTATTATGTAGTAATAATAATAATAATTATTATTATTATTTATGTATATATATACACGTGTATATATATTATTATTATTATGACTATTACTATACATAATTATTATTATTATAAATATATTATTATATATATATTATTATTATTACTATTATATAATACGTATATATATATATTATGATTATGATTAATAAATATGTATATATATATTATATAATCATATATAGAAGAATCATAATATAATATATATTATATATATATATATATTAATATGTAATAATAATTATTATTATTATTATATTACTATTATTATTATAAATATATATATATATTATATAATAATCATAATATACATATATATATATATATATATATATATATATATTATGCAATAATAATAATAATTATTATTATTATTATATTGCTATTATTATTATAAATTATTAATATAATATTATTATTATTGTTATTGTTTTGTATATATATATGTCTGTATATATGTATCTTAAATAATAATCCTAATTATTATTATTCTTATTTATGCATATATATAGATACATATATATATATATTATGATTATTATTATATATTATTATTATTATTTTCTAAACACAATATTGTATATATATTATTATTATTATATACGTATTTATATATATATATTTTGATTATGATTATATATTTTTAATTATAATATTATTGTTAATATAATATATATATATATATGTATATATTATTATTATATTTATTATTACAATATTATATAATAATCAAAATATTATCTGTATATATTATTATTATTATATTTATTATTACAATATTATATAATAATCAAAATATTATACATATACATATATATATATATATATATATATATATATTATTGCATTGATGGGGGTATTTTAGTCTTTATATCAAAGAATAATCCTTATCAACTATCTTATCTCCCAATCAAACATCATATAACTTATAACAATTTATTTTTATAATCATTTCATAACTTTTTAATCTTTACATTACTTATCACATCCATCACTTCAAACGGTATTAAGGGTTTGACTATCCTTTTGGGGGATTGAATTCATATAAATTTATTTTATGGAAAGTAAAAGATAGATTTTGTTTTGAATTATGTACATTATCTCGAGTAATGACAGGATGAATCATACAATCTGCATACGTGGCCTTATCCAAACAAAAATGAACCTATGAAAATCCATAAAGTAAAAATTGAACGAGCCTAACAGCATGACACGTAGCACTTACACGCGTCCTAAAAAGATTAGGCACTTGGCATCTCCCAAATCCTTCCCAAAACTCTATATTAACCCAACGCCCCTTCCCAATATGACCATCCAAAACAATTTGACAAATTGCGAGTTCTTTACAAAATTTTCTCAAAACCCGTTTCGTTTTTTACCGAAAAATCCTCAGCATAGGAAATGGCGTCCAATGATCAAATCAACTACAAAGCTGGTGAAGCCAAGGGCCAAACTCAGGTTCTAACTTCCTCCGAGTCATCTTTATCTTACAAGAATGTTTTAGATCTAACTTACTCAAAATTGAAAATCTACGGACAATTTATGTAATCGGGTGATTTGATGGTGTATTACATAGAGTTAATGGTTTGTTTCTGGGTTATGCGTATTGTACAGGAGAAGCTAGGACATGGAGCTGACGCAGTGAAGGACCACGCTCATGGAGCCGGAGAGAACACAGGCAACTTCTTCACCACCGCTAAAGACAAGATAGGTGAAGCTGCACAAGCCACTAAGGACAAGGTTACCGGGGCCGGTCAAGCCACCAAGGACAAGACTTGTGAAACTACTCAAGCCGCAAAGGACAAGGTCTCAGGCGGTGATGCACACCATTGATCATTCTTACTGAATACATGTTATTGATTTTATGTCCAGTTTCTGTTCTTGTCTGGTCTGTATTCGTATGTCTTATTTGGATATTTGTGTAAGAGGAAGTCATTATCCCTTGAATTTGTTGTGCAAGTTCGAGTGTTGTGGTATTTCCCCTTGCCTCTTTGTAATTTGGTAATCATTTCCTAATACTATTTCTCTTTTTGTCATTTTAAATAACTAGGTGGATTATTTAGTTTATTCTATAATACGTGCCATCTAAGGTGTGTACCGGGTGTTAACAGTTCTTGCTATGATTGTGAAAATTGGATTTTAATGGGATCCTTATATATATATATATATATATATATATATATATGTACTATTTCACCTTGCACCGCGCAAGCAAGGTGGCAGTTACTATTCTATTTGATCTTTCATCCTATGGTCTCACATTTTCCACCTGATCTGTTTGCTCCAAGGGTTATGGTATAAAGTATATGTATACATCATATTAGATGCTCAGACAATAATAGGACCCAGAAGAAAGATTCTCATGCATAAAACTAACAAAAAAAAACAAGAATCTTAATAAAATTTTGATTATACAAAGGAAAAGTATGAAGCAAGCCAGATTTTTAGTTTCATCAAGCAGGTAATCAAAGGCGATACGAATTAAGATTGAGGAATGAATCCCAGAAATTAACTTGTATAACTCTCCTCTCTTTGACAAATTTCTCTAGAAATATCAGCAATATATGAAAAAAGGTCAAGTCCACGGACAATTTGAGAATTACTGAATGATCGAGAATTTCTATTTATTACTCAAGTATTGTTTCTATAATCAGTGCCCAGGTCCACAAATCAAGTTTTGTAGCCTCAAAAAAAATTATTTTAACAAAGAAAGAAAGAACAACACACACATACACATGTTGAAACTTCTTGATCTGTGCAAAATATATAGCATCAACTAAACAATTTTTTTTTATTTACTCAAGCAGAAATTTAGAAAACAATAAGCGTCACACTAAATAATAGAAACTACAGGAAACAATGTGACACAAGGAATGCTGGTTCAGCAGCATACAAACACATTGCACTAAGAAACAACACAAAAAACATAATAAAACCACCTTGAATGAGGCAACCACTATAGCAGATATTGTCTATTTGCAAAAGCTCGAATACAAGATCATTGAAGTAATTAAAGAGACGAGAAACGAACATTTTGGACAGTTATGCACATATAGCGTCCCATATCCTCATGACTAATGCCCCATAATAGCCAGTATATCGTTCGGGATTCAGTTGCAGATTAACATGTCATCTCACCTACAAAAAAAGAGATTATTCATTATTATTACTTGAAAAAAAAAGCCACAACTAATACGATGTGATCGTAATCAGAAAGTGTCCAAAAATTCAATTATAATAACTGTAATTAGAGATAATCCCAGGTCTAGCTTATAGAGGAATGCACACATGATTAATAGAGAAAAAAGAAAAAAAAAAAGAGAACAAAAACTTATGTTTTGATGATTAAACCCTCAAAATTTGTAAAGCAAGCAACAACAACACATAATTATAATTTGAAAGCCTAAAAAAGGATACAAGAATTTTACAGTTACAAGTCTAGTCATCATGAGTCCAAGGATTATCCACTTCAATTCATCCTCTAAAGGCCTTTCAATCTAGAGTTGATCAACGGCATACTGTTGGTTCCCACGGGGAACATTTTAAATCATCTGATGACAGGCCGTGCAACATTGCCTTCTTAAAGGATTCATCAAATTCATTTTTCTGGGCATTCTCACCACCATCAACTAATAAGCTCAAACCATTCCCAGAAATGAATACATTGGAAACTCACTTGCACACCGAAGAAAAACTTTAGTTGCACGAAATCAATCCTAACAAATTTTAAAACCATTGTTATAAATACGAGCATAATGAATTGCTCACACAACCACTACCACAAACCAATTCTGGAATCACAACATTTAGAATATCCTAAATCTGGTTTTAAAATATTGGAAAAATGGGTTCCTAATGAGCTCTTGAAGCAAAGGATTTAGAACAACCTTATTTATACCGTCTATTATCTCATAATCACAACAGAAGACCTCAACAATGCCTGTATATTTTCGAGAATCCTGCAGTAGAGGCAAGTTTTAGATTGAGAAACTTGGTTCCTCTACCAAAATGCATAACTGAAAATAACTTGCAAAATATCAAAAAACAGAGCAACCTAAAAGTCAAGAGCTTTAGTCCACAACATATGAAGTTTCATCCATCACAATTCTAAAATGAAATCAACACCGAAGAAATTATTTTGATGGAAAGTCCATGGTAAAGCTAAAAAGAAAGAAATAATCTGGAAGCACCTGCCCATTATTAAACTTACAGTTGAAATTTCAGCAGTAAAATGCTGCTCTACTAACGCAGCTGCCTCCTTAGCTGACAGTAGCTACTATAGGAACAAGATAAAAGACAAAACGTGAATTCAACAAGAAAAGTAGTTAGCAGTCAATTTAAATAGAAAGGAAGGGCAAGGAAACTCGAGCAAGCATAAAATATAACAAACCTCTTCAACAGACGCAAGCTTCCCCTCTAATTCACTCACCCTATGCTTGTGCAACTACAACGAATCAGAGTTCAGTTTACATTCATTTACAGCTTGCATTAAAAAATAATAATTTACTAAGTTTGTAGGCAGAGTTTCAATAGAAATAACAAAAAACATTCACAATTTTAGAATACATAACACAAACGCAAAAGAGAAACTTTTTTTGACCTAGTGAGTAAAATTATAGTAAGAAATGAACATTTCTTAATGAAGTACCTTTGAATAACTGGACAACATTTCCTATGTCTGTATACAATGAATCTTTCATTAGTATTTTGAATATGATGCTGTAACAGGTAATGACAATCATGATAAAAGTTCATTCGAAAGAAAATGCATTCAGTCCTTGAAAAATGAATGCACGCAACCACAAATTCTAAAGGAAAAGGCAACCAATCCTTGGAAAAAAAGATAAAGACAAACCAAGATCACACTCCATGTAATGTAAGACTCGATTCTGGACATATTCTGTATTTTTTTTAGTACTTCAACAAGGAAATGGTTCTAAAAATCGTGAAGCCAGCAACCATCTTTTGATCATCACAATAAAATTTAAAATACAAGAACCAAATAAATCTGAGAGAAGCAAAGCGAAAATGACCTTGACCTTTCAAATGACCATCTGATTTCCACCACTGACCATGCATTTTTTTTTATAAAAAAAGACGAACAATCATATGAATCCCTTTTGACATTTCAAATGACCATCTGATTTCCACCAATGAACAGCCGACTTCAACAAAACCAACATGGTTGGCAAACTGAAGGCAAGAAAACAACGATAAAAGAAGAAACCCAAAAAAGCAAGATGGGAAAAAAATCGTTTAACGAACCGCAAGCTTTCTCTTCACGATTATATCTAAAGGACAGCTTCGTCGTAGGATTGGGCGGCATCCTTGGCTGCTTTGAGCGTTTTGAGCCAGACCCTCGTCCAACGCGGGATCGACGGAAGGGGAGATGAGGTGTTGACGGTGGTTTTGCATACCTAAACACACAAAAAAACGACGATGAAATGATGGGCTGAAAGAAAAAGCAAAGCAAAAAGAAAGCAAAAAGAAATCAATCGAAAAGAAAAGTACGACCAAACTGTTATTCTCTTTCTCATTCCATACTATGTTCTTCTCCCATTCGTCTCTGATTTTCATTACTTTATCTTTCTTTCTCCGAAGGTAAAAGAAAGAGAGAAACCCTAAAGCAATTCAAAACAAAGAAAAAGCAATAAGAGAAAAATCCTACACACCTCGTTAGACGAGAAAGGCAGGATAAATAAAAAAAAGAAAGGGAAAAAATCACTGTTCATAACTTTATGAAATAAGACTCATAATACTGTTGGAAGTGTTCTATACTTATTATATTGGTAAATATGTTTGTATATATAACTCGAGTTAAATAGTATAAACCATTCTAAAGAAAAAGCTCACACGCAATGTATTCTTTAAGGCCAAAACAGGTAAAAATATGAGGATTTGATTGATGTATCAAATGGTATCCGCAGGCTATTTTGATTTGAGTGGTTTTATTCTTTGTCCCGTGCTAAGAAACGTTACTCCTTTTTTCATTTCAAATGAAAGAATAGGACCGATACGATTGATTGGTCTATTTGCCCTCTGCTCAATATGTAGTACAAATACTGGATTATACTGAATAATTTTAATAACAAATAGCGTATAAAGTATTTCATCGGGACCATATGGATTTGGTTTTTTAATCAAAAAGCAGGAATGTGTCGGAGATGATAAGTGGGATTGATTTAGTAAATTTGAAATATGAAGGATGACAATGGGTCCTATTCCGACCCATATTGAAGCCTCCACCTTGGGACGGGTCTGCATCTGGTCTAAGCGGATTTTGGAGTGAGGCTAAACAGGTCTAGGATTGCCTAAACCAACTATGTTTTACATATTTTTTTAAAAACAAATTTAATATTAAATATATATTTTACTATTTGATTGAATAATAAAATTATTATTTAATTTTATATCAAAATTAAAGAAGTTGGACAATTTAAAAAGAATGAAAGTAAATTAATATAGATTCAGTAATTTAAAAAGATAGTTTTACAAGATTCATTAGAAATATTTACTAAAAAAACATAAATTCAATTATGAAATTCAATTTTTGTGCTTTAAAAAGTGATTTTTAGCTAACTTTTTTTTTTAAAAAAAGAAAATTGGTTTTTGTGTCGTGACAGGGCAGGTTAAACCCACCGAGTCCAATAAATGGGGTGGGTCTGGTTTTTTGTTAGTGGAGAGAGTCCTAAGTTTGCCCAAACCTATCTCAAATTCGCCTCGTTGCCATCACCCAATGACACGTTATCTTAGATAATAGAATCTGTCCTATTACCAACATGTAATGACACGTTATCTTAGATTAGATATATCTACTTATAACAACACGTTATCTTAAATTAGATAGCGCTTAGTATGTCTATGTTGCAAAAGAGAATATTCATTTATTTACAAATAATGTATTTTTATAAAACTAATAATAAAATTTATTCAGCACACAGTCTTGTTGTATATCATTTGGATCTTGATATTTTTCTATTTCTTTAAACCAATGGTTAAATATTTGATCACATCCATTTGTTTTATTCCTTTAGTTTCATACATGTTTGGTAGGATGAGAGAAATGTTATTTGTCGAGCTAAATTTAAATAAAAAAACACAAATGAGAGAGTAGAGCCAAATTTAGTATGATCATATATCTTTTTTTAAAAAAAATAATTTATATATAAAAAAAAAGATACGTCTCTTGTTTTTTCTTAATTTTTTTAAAAATTTAAAAACAAAGCATAGATTTAATGCTTTTTAAAGATGGAAAAGTATGCACTTTTTTAAGTATTTTTTTTGAAGTTACATTTTTTATTGTACTAGCAAATGTATAATTATCATTTATTTCTATCAAATATATTTCACTTAACCTAACATACAAACGAACACAAAATTAGTTCATGCATAACTCTCTTAGTCATGAAAAGAGTTTATATGATTTATCATTTTTCGATTTACTAAAAATTATAACTGATGGTAACGATGCAACTTTAATCTTCAAACTGTATAATTGCTCAAACGTCATGCTTCGATCACTCTCCAAACATTGATAATTATTGCAATCCAATAATCTCACTCTCAATAATTGTACTCCCTTGCAACTAATCAAAATCGAACACGTGACATTGACTATGATATCAATTGTAGGATCAAGGGCTTGCCTCTTTACCAAAAGATATTGTTATTGGTAGCAATGCAACTCGAATATTTAAATAGTACAGCAGCTCAAACGACACGCTTCGATCGCTCTCTAAACATGGATTATTATTGTACTCCACTAATTTATTTCTTTGTCAATACAATTTGAGATCATATTTTTACTTGAACTAGATAATAACATTACATACTATAAATATTTTTGAAAAGTGTTTATTTGTAAATGTTTTTTAAGTTTTATCTGTTTTTCAGATATAAAAATAATTTTGGATGTTTGATTTTTTGTCTTTGTTATTGTTTCTCTACCAAAAAAAAAAAGGTAATCATCATAAGTAGATAAATAAGTCGTGAGATGGTTCATATTGAATAAATTTGAGCGATAATAATTTTATAATAAAGTGATAATTTTATAACAAAGTTGAAGTTCTTTAACTGTATTTTGATTTTAACATCAAACGTCAAGTGATTTTGTTTAAAAATCATTTTTTAAAATTTTAAGTAAAACCAACATAAAAATATTTTAAATAAACATTTGTAAGTACTGTTTCATTAATAACATGAATGAACAAAATTGAGCTAGGAAATTTAAAAAATTATCATGTAAGTTGGGTTTTTTAATATTTGACCGAAAAAAAATTTAATTTAACAAAATAACCCAATTTTTTTTAGTTTATTTAACTGACATAAGTCGTCATTTCAGATAACGACTTCTATAAAATCGTCATCTGATGTCGCTAACTTAGATGACGACATCGTTAAAAATATATATATATATATATATATATCTATATATATATATATATATATATATATGGCTACATCAGTTAAAAGTTTCTTTCCCCAGCTAGCAGACATGTTCTTGCATGTATAATTTAACCATCGCATATAAATTGCTTCATTATTTTATCCCTTCTCCATCCTTTCTTTCTTTGTTTTTTTTCTCCATCGTTCTTTCGAAGATCCATGAAAAATATTAAGAATGGAGAGGTTGCCAGCAAATCTTTGTATGAAAAAAATTTAGTTTGAAGTCGCCATTTTAGGTCAGTTTAATAAATTAAAATTTTTCAGGGTTATTTTGTTAAATTAAATTTGGTCAGATTGTTAAAAAACCCCATGTAAGTTGGTATATTTCGCTTTTAGTCTTGTAAATAGTGAAAAAGTATTGATCCAAAAATAGTCAATTTTCAGTATTAATCCAATAAATTAATTTTTTTTTTCTCTTTCTTTTTCGGTGGAACATTGATGTGGTATAGAAAATTGTCGATATGTATGTTAACGAAATTTGATTTTTTTTATAAAATAAAAATCAAAACAGATCAAACTAGATGATTTTGGCTGGAATTATTTTTTATTTTTTAATTTTTACCAGGGGTTAATGTAATTAAAACAAAATCAGATGGGTAGGTATACATGATCATTAATATCATCATCCAGCAAAAACTCACCACAAATCTAAAAATGCAAAATAAAAAGGACAATCTACATACGTGGCCTTATCCAGACAAATGAAAATTTTTAACGTGCCTAACAGCATAACACGTAGCACCTACACGTGTCCTAAAAAGATTAGGCACTTGGCATCTCCCCAATCCTCCCAAGAACTCTATATTAACCCAATGCCGCTTCCCATTCTGACCATCAAAAAAAATTGACGATTTGCGAATTAGCAACAAAGTTTTCTCAGAACTCATTTTGTATATTACCGAAAAATCCTCGAGCATCGAAAATGGCATCCAATGATCAAATCAACTACAAAGCTGGTGAAGCCAAGGGTCAAACTCAGGTTCAATGTTCCTCCGAATCATATTTTATCTTGAAGAATGTTTTATATCTAAGTTACTCTCGAACGATTTGTATAATGGGATAGGATAAATTATGTATTATTTATAGTTAATGGTTTCGGGTTATGTGTATTGAACAGGAGAAGATAGGACATGGAGCCGACGCAGTGAAGGACCACGCTCATGGAGCCGGAGAGAACACAGGCAATTTCTTCACAACAGCCAAGGACAAGGTAGGTGAAGCTGCACAAGCCACCAAGGATAAGGTTACTGGGGCCGGTCAAGCCACGAAGGACAAGACTTGTGAAACTACTCAAGCCGCCAAGGACAAGGTCTCCGGCGGTGATGCACACCATTGATCATTCTCACTGAATAATATTGATGTATTTGTTTTCAGCTTTTGTTGTTATTTGGTCTGTTTCGTATGTTGGAAATTTGTGTAAGAGGAAGTCTTAACCCTTGAATTTGTTGTGCAAGTTTGAGCGTAGGATTTCCCTTTGTGTCTTTGTAATTTGACATCACTCACTATTACTACTTCTCTTCTGTTACACTAAATAAGTGGGATAGAAACTATTTAAAATTCTACAATACGCTTTCAAAATACGAATTACATCCATCACTTCTTATTTCCTAAAAATACATTAATGTAAAATTTTAAGTTAGATATCGCTGTGAAAGATTTTTCTATTTTGTCTATGACAAATCATTTGTGGAAATTGAAAGGAAAAAAACAAAATTAATCTAGAAAATTATAATATGGCATGAATATAATAAATGGATTGTTTCTTTCACTTCTACACAAGGGCTCACGTTGAGATTAAATATTCGAATCTGAAAATTCCGCTTATCTTCCCCAAAAGTTTACCAATTTTAAAAAATACATCTCTCTTTTCCTAAAGGTATTATTCTAAATTTAAGTTTGAATATGTTATATTTTACTCGGTGGGTATGTTTAATGTAATCTATTTTGAATATGATTATTACGGGAGGTTTTATATTTGTTGATGTAATATGTGATGGATTATAAGTACATTCATAAAAATTAGTTATATATTACAATACATATAAATTTTGAGAAAAGAATACAGTAGAAAAAAACAAAAGAGATCTCCCTTTCTAGATAAGGGTCCGCAGCTCAAATAAAAGCAATAAAACAAGTAGCTGGTAAATTAAAATTCGATCTCTCCCCTCAGAAGTATTTTTTTTTTCCGACGCACAAAGAAAATATTTTGTTGCGAATGAACAAGATAATACTGAGGAATTTCATTTGTTTCATCGGGTACAGTGGAAAAAAATGAAAGAGATCTTCGTTTTTAGAGTAGGGTCTGCCGCTCAAATAAAAGCAATAAAACAAGTAGCTGGTAAATTAAAATTGGAATCTCTCCCCCTAAAAGTATGTTTTTTTTTACCGACGCACAGAGAAAATATTTGTTGCGAATAAACAAGATATTGAGGAATTCCATTTTTTTCATCGGGTCCAGGTAGAGACCAAAGATTTTGAGCGACCGATCCGGTAGAACAACTCAAAAGATAAAGAAATATCGATAATTTCTTCATGCCGCTCGTGTGGAGAGAGAGTAGGATAGATTGGATGGAGCATTGGGCAGCTTGGGCAGCTCGAATACCAACTCGAGTAACAATATCATCTAAAGTTCTCCGATCAACTGAACCTATCACATCTCTCAATTATGTTCAGACACTCATAAAAAAGTCGAATTCGTTATAAAAAACGAATGCTTTCAAATCTTAATCAGATCAGGTTCCTAAATAATAAAAAATCAGTCTTGTTTAAGGGTGCAACTAGCCTGCCAATGATCAACCAAAAAAAACCATCCAAAGCTTGGGCCAAACAGGTTAATGAGGATGGTTATTTCATTTTTCTAGTAGTAGATTGGCTTTGAAATGGAATACCATAATATGTTCGAATGAATATTGTTTTATTGATTTAGAACTCATGGAAAATTTAGGTGTCGGATACACGGCACTCCATGGGCATTGATGAGCAGTGAACACATTGTGCTTTGAAGATGAGGATGAGAATGACGAAAAGATTGTGTCACAATTTCCCATCATCAACCTCTAAAACCTATAATTTATGGGCTCGGTCATGCAAGAATTATGCATAATTTAAATTAATTTACTATTTCTATTATTTAGTATTTTTTACCAGGGATGGGCTTACTCCTTTTTAGACATTGTTGCAATTATTTATGTTTACGATCCAAGGAATTTTGATTTAATCTCCCATATATGTTTTTTACTATCAATAAAATAAATGGTAATATCATCTTTAAATTAAATAAAAAACACATCTCCAAGATAATTTAATTAAACAAAATTAGATGGGTGCTTATACAGCTAGTAGAAACATGATCACTAGTGTCATCCGGAAAAAATCGCACCACAGGTAAAAATACAAAATAAAAAGGATGAATACAATCTATAATAATAATAATAAATAAAAAAATAAAAAAATGATGAATCACACAATCTACATACGTGGCCTTATCCAAACAAAAATGAACCTATGAAAATTCATAAAATAACAAATGAAAATCTAACGAGCCTAATACTGCATCACACGTAGCATCTACACGTGTCCTAAAGTTAGGCACTTGTCATCTCCCAATCCTATCCAAAACTCTTTATTAAACCCAGTGCCGCTTTCCCTTCTATTCATCAAGGAAAGTTAACGACTTGTGAATTCGCTACAAAGCTTTCTCAAAACCTTTTTCGTTTTTTACCCGAGAAACCTCAAGCATCAGAAATGGCGTCCAATGATCAAATCAACTACAAAGCTGGTGAAGCCAAGGGCCAAACTCAGGTTCTATCTTCCTCCAAATCATTATTTATCTTACAAGAATGTTTTATATCTAAATTACTCAAAGTTGAAAATCTACGGACAATGTATGTAATCGGGTGATTTGGTGGTGTATTACATAGAGTTAATGGTTTGTTTCTGGGTTATGCGTATTGTACAGGAGAAGCTAGGACATGGAGCTGACGCAGTGAAGGACCACGCTCATGGAGCCGGAGAGAACACAGGCAACTTCTTCACCACCGCCAAGGACAAGGTAGGTGAAGCTGCACAAGCCACCAAGGACAAGGTTACCGGGGCCGGTCAAGCCACGAAGGACAAGACTTGTGAAACTACTCAAGCCGCCAAGGACAAGGTCTCAGGCGGTGATGCACACCATTAATCAATCATATCGAATAATATATTAATGTGTTCAGTTTTTGTTGTTGTTTGGTCTGTTTCCTTTGTTTTATTTGGATACTTGTGTAAAAGAGGAAGCCTTGTCCCTTGAATTTGTTGTGCAAGTTTGAGTATAATGTTTCCTGTGCGTCTGTGTAATTTGGTATAATTCCCCAGTATTATTTTTATTTTGCCATATTAATTAACTTGATGGAATTATTTAGTTTATTCTACAATAGACTAAAAATTTCAAGTACATCACTTAATATTTCATAAACAAAAAAAAAAAAATTTAAGTTGTTAGATATGGTTGTGAAAAGATTGTCTGTCCTAATAAACAAATTGTGGGAAATAAAAAAAAATGTTATTTGAATATCTATCAAGTTCAATTGATGGGGGGATAATTTAAAAAAAATGTTTTATGAATTTTAATATTAGTTTTAAATGTTTAGCTTTAATTATTATCCGACAAAAATTGTTTTTAATTAATTATTAATTGTTTTTAATTAATTATTACACCAAAAAATAATTTTAATAATTTTATTTTTATAATAATTAATTTTTAATAAAAATGATCCGATTTAAAAGCGATTGATTATGACTGAATCTATAAAAGTTTCATTCATTATTTTTTTGTTAAAAACAAAATTAGGCATTATTATTTATTCCAACGTAGGTTTACGATTATTAATATGGTCATTAATATTCTCAATATCAAACTGGATAATAATAAAAATACTAATTAATTATTGACTATTATAAAAGAGTGAGAATTTGGCCGGTGATTTGAATTGTTTTTTTGCTATTTAACTGCGAAAATGCCATTTGAATTTTGCTGTCCGATTTGGCCGAAATTTGGTCCAATACCATTGCCAATCTTGCCAATCTATATCTCAGTCCGTATACAATCGTCTCTCCAAAAATATTATGGGAATTGTTGGGGCTCTTCTTGTTGGTATTTGGCTTTGAGGTTCTCACCGCGTCGGGATGTACTTTGTTTGGGTCCTCATCTCCCCCGTCTTTTTGATTTCTCCAATAATTATAACAGCGATGACGATGATGTCAGCGCCGCCAAGAAATTCGTGTACGCTAGATTACTGCAGAACCTAACGTGATTGATGGTGGCGATGACTTAAAGAAGGCTGCGCCGCTTGCTAATGAAGTGGTTTGACCTTTTGTTTAATATGTAACTGCAATTGTTGTTAAGAATAAACAAATTGATTACTTTACTGTATTAGGATATGTGTTCTTGTATACGATTTCATGTTGTGGATTTATGTTTTTTGCCTGCTTTTTGTTACACACTTCAGCTTGCAGCTAATTTCCTTTTGATTCTGGGTAATAATTTTTGGTTGTATAAGATTCAAGCTCTTTAACTGTATCTTTCTGACTAAAGTTCATTAAATTTGGGTTGATCGATGTGAACTTGGAAATTAATGGTGATATCCCTAGTTCTGAAGGCCCAGTAGGTCTTGAGGGTCCGAACTTTATTTCGGCCCGGTCAGTGAGGGGCCCATTTAGCCAACAAGGGAAGTCGTTACGGCCAATCCCGGGCTGTCCTCCTCGAGCTCGCAGCCCGACCCGAGTTTATCGCGGGCACGATCACCCCTGTCTAGCTGCCACTATCGTTTCCGAGCAGGGCCCTATTTAGTGTTCCTAGGCCGCAATCCTCGGAGCGGCTTCCGAGCCGGGGCGGCGAGGAAGTACATCAAGAGGTCGGGGCGGTCCGCCATGGGACATGCCATCCAAGCTGAGGCGCGGTTTCCTCAGCAGATCAGGACGGGCTATATTAGCCGGACTGAGGCGCGGTTTCCTCAATAGGTCAGGACGGGCAGTCATGGGACAGTACAGTCGAGCTGAGGCCACCTAGGGTGGTCCTTTGTACCGGGACTAGGTTTGCAGGAATCGGACACCTATTAAAGCAAAGGCTAGGCCTGCTAACCAATCAAAGGGTGGTCAAGCACTGTGGGTAAGAAAATCATATTCCCGGACGCAGAGAATCACCAGAGCAAAAGGATCGTACGAGGTAGGTAGCAGATGTAGATGGTCCCCCATCTGTGGCCCCCCCTCAGTTTCAGACATTGTCCCCAGAATCCCCGGCAGAGCGGAACCATTAGCATCCCCCCTATAAAAAGGAGAGTAAGTTAACAAGAAAAGAAAAGAAGAAAAACCCCGGAGCCCTCCTCTAAAAAGAAAAAAACCAATATTGATCGTCGGAGATCCAAAAAAAAACCAGAGAGGATCCTCCCGGACTCCGGCCTAAACTGCGACTTCGCGAAACAGCACATACCTTCCCCTATAAATTCATTTGTTATCAACGCGAACCAAAAGTAGAGGTAACAAATTGGCGCCGTTTGTGGGAAAATTTGAGCAAAAGACGTTGATACAATGGTAAGAACGAGGAGAACGGAAGCAGAGGAAAATCGAGAGCACCACGCCTCCACCAATGGCGAGGAGCAGCCACCGCCCGGGGTAAACATGACAGTGGGAGCTTTAAACACTGGAGCAGCTCACAAGACTGATTGCAGTTACGGTGGAACAGACTATGAGGAAAAAGGAAGGTCCGTCCGAGGGCGTGCACGGGGAAAGCTCCCAGGAGATGAAGGATCCGGAACAAGGAACAACTTCCCGTCCTAAGGTGACTGCTATTCCGGATCTGGAGGGCCAGGTGGAGGAGCTGAAGGACGAGGTCCAGAGGATGAAGAAGGGGATGGGGGGTACCTCTGTCAGGAGGGGAACCCCTTTCTCGGGTGAAATAGTAAGCGATGAACTCCCAAATAACTTCCGACCCCCCAATGCTGGGGAATACGATGGGAGCACGGACCCGGAAGAACACCTGGGCAGGTTCGAAAATGCTGCCATGCTACATTGTTACTCGGATCGCCTTAAGTGCAAAGTGTTCCTGACCACTTTTGTGAGGTCGGCCCAGAAATGGTTCAATCAGTTGGAGCCGGGTTCCATTACTTCCTTCGCCGGATTTAGCTCCGCGTTCTTGCACCAGTACGCCAGCAGCAAGCAATATAAGAAGACCTCTCTGAGATTTTTCGAGATGAGGCAAGCCGAGGATGAGTCGTTGCGGGGGTATATCAAAAACTTCAACACTGTGATACTCGAAATACCTGCCTGCCCGGCGGAAATTCTGATCAGCGCCTTCACCCAAGGCCTGAGAGGAGGAGACTTCTTCCGATCCTTAGTAAAGAAGCCTCCTGTTACCTATGATGATCTGCTCACCCGAGCGGAGAAGTACATCAACGTGGAGGAGGCCCAGCAACTGAGGAGGAAGGAAGTGCGGAGGACTGGGGAAAAACGGATCAGCCAGGGCGAGAAGAGGCCAGTGGAAGGGGCACAGCTCGGTCGATTTTCCCAGTATACGCCGTTGAAAGTCTCCAAGGAGGAGGCCGTCCGCATATGTGAAGACAAACAGGTGTTGCAAAAGCCAGCACCAGCTAGTGTAGAGCCGAGCAAGGAGGCCCCGGAGAAATACTGCATCTTCCACCAAGCGACTGGGCACACCACACAAGATTGCCATCGTTTGGATGAGGAGCTTGAGAAGGCAATACAGAACAGTTCCCAGTTCAAGCAGTTGTTGTCCCGACCCGTCCCACCTGGGGATAATCTTCCTCGGGGAAGGGGTCGAGGACCGTCGTGGACAAGAGGGAGAGGGGGACGGACCAACTTCCGTCCTCCGTTCCGTGGTAGAGGACGTGCTCGAGGACCCCCAAGGAGTTTAAATGACGTCAACCCTACCCGTGCTGACTCACCAACACGGGGAGTCATCAACATGATCTCGGGCGGGACAACGGATGGGGACTCCAACAGGGCTAGGAAGGCTGTCAGCAGGAGAGAGACCCTGAGTGTAGGAGGGATTTGTGGTGCCGAGGAGGAGGTGGTTATCAGTTTTGGGCCGCGAGATCTGGAAAACATTTGCACACCCCATAATGATGCCTTGGTCATACGAGCCACTGTTGCCAATTATGAAGTCGGGAGGGTGTTTGTAGACACAAGGAGTTCCGTGAACGTGTTGTTTGATGAAGCTTTTCGGCAGATGGACTTAGGAGGGTATCACCTCGAGCCAATCAACATCCCCCTATTTGGCTTCGCTGGGCACACCGTGTACCCCCTCGGTCAGATTTCCCTGCCCCTTTCCCTGGGATGTAACGAAGATCGGAAAACAAGGTTGATCACATTCACCATTGTGGCGGCCTCGTCTTCGTACAACATCATTCTGGGAAGACCAGCTATGAACGAGTTCAGGGCTGTGGCCTCCACCTTCCACCAAAAGATAAGTTCCCTGTAGGAAAAAGAGTGGGGGAAGTTAGGGGAGACCAGCCCTCATCCAAGAAATGCTACGCGGAAACGGTGAGGTTAGAGGTGAAAAGATCCCGAAGGGGCGGTGATGAAGGACGGGAGGATAGGGGAGTGCAGATGGTGCAGGGAGGTGCAGGCAATGCGGGACGGGGAAGAGGAAATTATATTAGTCCCAGGACAGCCCGATAAAACCACAAGAGTAGCGGCTGACCTAGACAGCGTCCTGAAGCACGATTTAGTGAAATGCCTGTCCAAGCATGCCGGAATATTCGCCTGGTCTCCAACCGAGCTGACTGGGGTGTTGCCCACGGTAGCCCAGCACAGGTTAAATGTCAATCCAGAAGTCAAAGTAACCCGGCAAAAGAAGAGGCATTTTGGACCAGATAAAGACAGAATTATCCGAGCCGAGGTTCAGACCTTGCTGAAGGCCGGGCAGATAAGGGAGGTACAATTCCCCACCTGGTTGTCAAACGTGGTTTTGGTTCCAAAGTCGGTGGGAAAATGGAGGATGTGCATCGACTTTCGTAATTTGAACAAAGCCTGTCCCAAGGACTGTTATCCCCTACCCCGGATCGATCAGCTGGTAGACTCCACCTCGGGGTACGAGCTGTTAAGTTTCATAGACGCGTACCAGGGATATCACCAAATACCCTTGGCAAAAGAGGACCAAGATAAGGTCAGTTTTATCACGTCGGATGGAACGTTCTGCTATGTGGTCATGCCCTTTGGCCTCAAGAACGCCGGGGCCACATACCAGAGGTTGATGGACAAAGTGTTTGAAAACCAGGCGGGAAGGAACATTGAGGTTTATGTGGATGACATCTTGGTAAAATCTAAAGGCCAGGCATACCTGTTGCTTGACTTAGAGGAAACTTTTGCCACACTAAGCAGGTTTGGTCTGAAATTAAATCCGGCTTAGTGCGTATTTGGTGTGAAGAGCGCTAAATTCTTGGGTTTCATGGTAACAGAGAGGGGGATCGAGGTCAACCCGGAAAAAGTCAGAGCAATTCAAGAGATGACCTCACCTCGCAGCATAAAAGAGGTGCAAAAACTGACAGGGCGGATTGCGTCCTTAGCTCGTTTTATCTCCAGGTCAGCTCATAGGAGTTACCCTTTCTTCCAAGTGCTAAGAAAGGCGAAAAAGTTCGATTGGGACGACGAGTGCGAGAAAGCTTTCTCTGACTTGAAGAGGCACTTGGCCGAGCTACCCGTCCTGGTAAAGCCAGAGCCCGGCGAGCGATTATGGATCTATTTGTCTGCTACCGAGAGCGCTGTTAGCTCGGTACTGATAAAACAGGACGGTACGGACCAGAGGCCGGTGTACTATGTCATCCATGCACTGAGAGGGGCGGAACTCAGGTACCCAGAGGTCGAGAAATTGGCATTAGCTTTGGTCATAACCGCAAGGAGGCTGAGACCCTACTTTTTGTCACACCCCCATCTCAGTGCTAACCAACAGCCCCATGGGGAGGATAATGACCCAGCCTGATGTATCGGGGAGATTGGTGAAATGGACAATCGAGCTCGGCGTGTACGACGTAACCTACCAACCTCGGTCATCCATCAAAGCTCAGGCTTTATCAGATTTCCTCGCAGAGATGATAGAGGTTGAGGCTGAGGAGCCGTGGAGGGTATACGTGGATGGAGCAGCTAACAGTGAAGGCAGTGGAGTGGGGATTGTTCTGATATCCCCCGCGGGTGAAAAGATGAAGGTCATTATCAGATTGGATTTCCGGGCTTCTAATAATGAAGCAGAATACGAGGCTATACTGATCGGGCTGAGGTTGGCAAAGGAGGTCGGTGCCAGCCGAGTGATCCTTCACTCGGACTCCCAGCTGGCCACTCAGCAGGTGAAAGGGAATGGGGTTTTCTTAACTTGAAAAAAATAATTAAGAAGGGTAGGGGAGAAAGGCAGACCCAAGGATCGGAAGAGGGCAGTGACATAGACTAGGCTCTGGTAGGAATTGGGGGTAAGCTGGCTCAGAGAGACACAATGATAGTGGGAGAACTCCTGGAAAGAAAGGGGGATAGGAAAGCGAAGTCCGCTTTTAAGCTGCTCGAGGAAGAAGGGAAAGTACCCGGGCGGGGGGAGGTGCGGACGCTCACCAGCCCTAGGGACCCGGACGTGATCCGGTGGGATAAACCACGTACGGAGAAGGTGCTCGGCCTCAGGAGAAACACACGAGTCGAGGATCTCGTATCAGGGAAGTCTAGCCTGGGCCAGGCTCCTCGGGTCGAGAACCTCGAAGGTGGGGAGAGAAGGGTCAAATACCCTAGGAGGGACTTGTCGGAGGGGCGCCACCTCGGGAATGTCTCCCTCGGGAGCATCCGACCTCCGACCCGAGGGGCTGGGTAGATCAGACACCTCGGCCTCCTCGTCCCCCCCTCGAAAGAGAGCACCAGAAGTGGAAGAAGTGGAGTGTGACATTAACAGAAAGGAAGGCAGAGCTGACTTACAGGGTTTTTGGGAGAGACGATTGATCCGACCTAGAGCGCAAATGGAGGAAAATGACTCGAGAGCCTCAATTTGTAGAAGATATGGTGCGTGGGCCGAGGAAAGCCTGGCCCAAACCAACGATGCAGATGAAGGGATTTGAACGGTCGGAGCGCCAGATAAGGGCACGTGGCCTGACAACCTGCTAGGGTTTGGTACGGGACAGCTGTCACCCCGAGACCAGGAGTTGTCCAATCAAAGGACTGGGGGTCAGGAACCAATAAAGTTCGCCACAAGCCCATTAGTCGAGGCAGCGCTACTCTAACTCGACTTGAGGGGGATACTGATGATATCCCTAGTTCTGGAGGCCCAGTAGGTCTTGAGGGTCCGAACTTTATTTCGGCCCGGTCAGTGAGGGGCCCATTTAGCCAACAAGGGAAGTCGTTAGGGCCGATCCCGGGCTGTCCTCCTCGAGCTCGCAGCCCGACCCGAGTTTATCGCGGGCACGATCACCCCTGTCTAGCTGCCACTATCGTGTTCGAGCAGGGCCCTATTTAGTGTTCCTAGGCCGCAATCCTCGGAGCGGCTTCCGAGCCGGGGCGGCGAGGAAGTACATCAAGAGGTCGGGGCGGTCCGCCATGGGACATGCCATCCAAGCTGAGGCGCGGTTTCCTCAGCAGATCAGGACGGGCTATATTAGCCGGACTGAGGCGCGGTTTCCTCAATAGGTCAGGACGGGCAGTCATGGGACAGGACAGTCGAGCTGAGGCCACCTAGGGTGGTCCTTTGTACCGGGACTAGGTTTGCAGGAATCGGACACCTATTAAAGCAAAAGCTAGGCCTGCTAACCAATCAAAGGGTGGTCAAGCACTGTGGGTTAGAAAAGCATATTCCCGGACGCAGAGAATCACCAGAGCAAAAGGATCGTACGAGGTAGGTAGCAGATGTAGATGGTCCCCCCCCCAGTTTCAGACATTGTCCCCAGAATCCCCGGCAGAGCGGAACCATTGGCATCCCTCCCCCTATAAAAAGGAGAGTAAGTTAACAAGAAAAGAAAAGAAGAAAAACCCCGGAGCCCTCCTCTAAAAAGAAAAAAACCAATATTGATCGTCGGAGATCCAAAAAAAACCAGAGAGGATCCTCCCGGACTCCGGCCTAAACAGCGACTTCACGAAACAGCACTTACCTTCCCCTATAAATTCATTTGTTATCAACGCGAACCAAAAGTAGAGGTAACAAATGTATTACACATTACTGCTAATTTCCAATGACTCCAAAGATGGTCTAATAATGATTTCAATCTGAAAAGTAAATTTTGAATTTCCATTTTAAGCAAAATTTATTTGGGAGACATTATATATCCACAAGATCAAACCTATATCCAAATGTAGTTTAAAAGTTTGATGTTTTGTTTCTTTTTCCGGAGATTACTTGTCCACATCACTTAAATTTTTTATCGCCATTGAAATTAAATCATCCACCTTTGCCTTGTAATAAAACTTACATATATTGTATTATGAACGCAGTGTGATATTGAATGTATATGGATAGTGTTAATTGTTAAATGAGCTCTTTAGCATCTTATTAGGAAATTTAGCGACCCTGGGAGCTTAGTGAACTTACTATCTTTATCACATACAACATGCATGTGATACAGTGTGGAATCCAATCTATTAATTGGAAAAAACTAGATTTAAGAAGTTGAAAAAATAGTGAGTTGCATAGAAAGTACACAAAAGCATTGTTTTTTCCAGTTCTTGCATTTTGCATGAATTGCTTTAATGTGTGATTCTGTTTTGACATTTCTTTGTCAATGTTTTGGTATCTGGGATAGCACAGACAGCGAGCAAAGAACAGAGCAACAATGATTCTCTGGTGCTCTGAGTTCTTGACTTGCTAAATTTGCGAGCAAGAATTTTGATTTTTGCGATTTACATGGGGCACGTAGGCATTTAGTTGTGATTTGTAGAATTACTACTCCTCTTCTTGTGATTTAATAAATTTACTTGGACCACATTTATAATGTCCATACTTGGTTATTACGTTGCTCGTATGATATGTTGTTTCATTACATTAACAGAGTCGAGCAATGGGAGGTTTCGAAGTTCCAGCATCACAGTAAAACCCACTTGATGAGTCGTGTCCATTGGGTTTGCGGCTGAAGAAAAGCCCTTCTCACTTGGAGTTGATCCAGATGAAACTCTCCCAAGCAAATAAACCGAAAGTTGGAAGTCATGGACATGGTAAAAAAGAGAGAAAAGGTGGTGCTGCTTCTAGAGATAAGCTGAAAGCTTCAAATTTTCCTGCTTCAATTCTTCGAATTGGAACCTGTGAGGTACATTTCTGTTTCTGTGTCTGGAATAAGGGTCGTAGGGCTTGAAAATGAGTGTTTTGCAATATAAATCGAGATACAAAAGAGACTTGGTGGCAAAATGTTATTTTGCGAAGCATAAGCTTGTGTTGGTTGTTCTTGTTGGGGGTCTTAAAAATAA
Source organism: Haberlea rhodopensis (assembly GCA_907163345.1). Lineage (NCBI taxonomy): Eukaryota > Viridiplantae > Streptophyta > Magnoliopsida > Lamiales > Gesneriaceae > Haberlea > Haberlea rhodopensis. Next base: position 1,240,392 of record CAJQUN010000010.1, on the reverse strand, counting down.
AATTGAATTTCAGTGGTCTGATATCATGTATCTGAAGGTAAATTACCCAGATGATGGTCCTGGAACTTTGGATGTTGTGTTATAATGTTGTCTTCAGATAGAAACTTTGAGCGCATAAACGTATCTTGACAAGGCATAATGATCGCATAATTTTTCCTGTTAAATTTAGTGTGGAACCTCTGGAAAATTAGTTTTTCATTTACATGTTAAATTTTATTCTATTTTATACAAATGCAATGCCTTATTTTCCTTGCTAGGCCTGGATGTATTAGTTGAGAATGGAAAATGTTTATACATCAATGTGAATATTGATTATATAATTGGTGGCATGAACAAAGAATGAAATATACAAAAAATTATTTAGATTACACTTTTGATAATATTGTGTGGAAAAACTTGTCTTAATCTTTATTGTATTTTCGTAATTTATTCTATGAAAATGTTGGTCATAAAAGGATTAGAAATTTATTTCAATGGTAGAGATATATTTTTAGATTTCTTGAACAAAATTGATAAATTTGGATTGAAAACTTCTAAATGATATTCATGGTTAATTTTTTACTGAAAATTGAAGATTGGTTGTATTTTTTTTTTTTCTATTTTAACGTATCTCTCACTAAAGATTTATGTATGCAACATCAACAAAATCACTAATTTCAAATCATCTATCGGAAAGGTTCGAATAACTTATACATCATTTGTTCATTATTTAAATGCTACCTTTTTGCTATTTATTTTTAATACTAGAATATATATAAGCGCGGTATTTTCGTCGGTGATTTCGATTCTACTTATTTGCAAGAATGCCATTTGCTTTCTATTCAAGCCATGCGATCGCAGAATTTTTTGTCTTTTTCCCTATTAACGATAATATGCCATTGATCCTCTCTTCTTCAATTTAGAGTTAGTCGACACAAATCACCGCCCATTCTTTAAATTACCAACCAATAACTTTGTCCCAATCTTTTCCTCAAGTACTTGCGACAATCTGATCTAAATAATCAACTATGATGTGCGAGAAAATTCTTGTATTTTCTCATAGATTTTAATCGGAAACTTTCTAGGTGTGCCTGTTGGATATGTCGACTTTGATTCATGAAGATTTAGCCTTTCTGATACTTTTTGTGTGTGTGCTGATTCATGAGTTCGGTTGCATTTTACACTATATTTACTGGGTTGATTTCGTGGTTCTTTTAGTAATGTATAATATGTGCAGGTGTTTGTAGAATATTGATTGATTTGATGGAAGATTAATGATAAGTGTGATTTTTACACTTAATTTGATACATGATTAGGGGTGTTTTTGTAGTGATTCCTAGAAAATATTACACGTTTTGGTATATATTTGTATATGTCAGGAATCTAGGTCCAAATGCATAAAAGTGGATGAAATGGGCTTAAAAATGCTGAAAAGGACCAAACTGAGCAAATCTGGAAAATGAGGGACCAAATCGCAAGATTGGAGATTTGAGGTCCGCGATCGATCGCCAACTTACGAAGATCGATCGCCACCATCCAGAATGTTTCCGCGATCGATCGCCAACTGACGAAGATCGATCGCCAAACCCGAAAATTTTGAGATTTTGTTTCCTTCTTTGTTATTTTGTGTCCAAACTTTACCAAACTCATTCACCATTATATATATTAGGTCTTGGACGAAAATATGGACTTTTTATCATATTTTACACCCTAGGAATAGCCTCCATCCATCCTCCATATCACCATCATCCACCTCCATCCATCAACCATCCTAGGATTTTGGAACACCTTCAACAAGGCGATTCAAGAGACGATCGAGAAGGAAGCGAGAGAGGGAGCAAGGATCTACGAACGAAGTCGACATCGGGAGTTTATTCTTGTCTTTTAATATTAGTTTTGATTTGTTTTGATTTACTATGTTGAACTAATTTATTTATCGAGGCTAGGCAATCCTTTGTCATGAACCTATGATTTGATGATTTATTTGATTGAATTCCTTTAATTCTTTGCGTATAATTTATTGATCTTCATGCTTTTGAGGGATTGATCGCCCTTGAATGATTGTTATATTGTGATTGAATTGACCATATGATATTGCAATACGATATAATAAATTATACCGTGGGTTTTAGGTTGAGACGGACCAAGTAAAATCTAGCACACGTGCGATAGCAATAGATTTACCAAAATCGAAGGCTAGTAGTTTTCATAGATCTTTATTCGATATTAATTGTGCAATAAGAACACGGGAGTGGTTTACTGCAACATTAATATTAGACTTGTTAGAACTGTACCAAAATATAACGAATGCATTAGGAAAACTCGTCACCTTAGAAATATTTGGATATTCAATCGAGAATTGTAGGTGATTGCATTGGTGAGCCAAAGTCTCGATAATCTTCTCTAGTGGATTTTTCTTGTTTACTTCTATTGACTTGGTTGGATTAGTAGTTAATTTATTTAATTAGTAGTTTAATTATTAATTCAATTTTGTAGGTTAAATATAGTTAAAAGCATCTTATTTGATACTTACAGTTAGTCCATGTGGGTTCGACAACCTGTTCTTCATTTACTATACTAAACTTGACGATCGTGCGCTTGCGGTATAAAATCGCTACACCCGAAAATACTATTTAAAATAATAGCGATCAATTAACTGTTGATGGCTTAGAGTTCTTACGATTTCTTTCTAGAATTTTGTGGGCTTTTTTCATTTTAATTTATTTGTATGATTGCGAGTCATTTGAAGGCAAGATCATTTATTCATGAATTTTCCAAGGTATAAAACGTGCTTTTCTTGTGTTTTCTTTTTCTGATAAATATATATATTTTTTAAATTGTTGTAGTAAATCCAGAATATTGGTTAACCTTTCATTATGTACGATCAGTGTCTTGCTATGATCTAACGTATTTCCTCTGGAGTCGGATTAGTTTGGAATGATTATTATGAAACCAATTTTTAGATTTCTTTCCAATATAATATGCAGTTTCATATGTTACTGCCATCGGTTGATGATCACATGCTTAACAAGCCTTATTTCGGTGTATAGGATAGATGGTGGTATCTCTTATCTAATAAACGAAGTGTTTGTTTTTCTTTTTGTGACAGTGAAGAGCATGCTTATCATTTAAGTGACTTTGCTGGTTACTTTACATTTGAGTTTGGCTTCTAGATTGTTCAAAATGATTCATACGACGAGGCAAATGCCTCGCATTTCATAAATTCACATTGGATTATTCATTGTAAATTCCCAAATTTAGTTGGGTGTATTAGGTATGTTACTTGAAAGTCTAAGTTGGGTATCTATAATTTTTTAGCTCTCATTAGCCGATGTTCTTTAGTTCTTGAAATTCCTTTTATGATCAAGATTAGTGTAAGATATCCTTAGGACGAGTTTCATGAACTTATGAAATGAAATAATTAACTTGAATTTCATGGTTTCTTCGGCAATTATAGAGCTTTTGTCGTAAAATAAGAGAAGTTGCTCAATATCATGTTCATGTTTGCTCTTCAAATGTGAAATGAAAAGCGATGCGTCCTTTTCCCTTTTATTTCTCATTCTCTTTATAAACTCAAACAAAGAATATTGAGTTGATCTAAGAATACAAAATTTTTTCTTAGGAATTTTCAAAGTTTGTCTGCTTTAGTATTTTTTACCCATTCAAGCTTAGACGGTAGTTGTGAATTTGGCCGGACGGCCTATAACCACGAGATGGTCTCCTGAGGTATTTTTTTTAGATACCTAAATTATACTTTAATATAGTAATTATCAAATAAAATTTTAACTTTTTTTTGTTTGACGGACAACGTGCGTTCTTCCATGCTTTCTGAGTTCATGCCTGCAATATATGATTCTGAAATTGCTCAATACTTTTCTTTAGTACTTTCTATAGTTAAAAAATGTAAGTACATGATCAATTACGTGTATTATCCACACATCACGAGTTTGTATATGAATGAATTTATTTTAATGCAATGTTACATGTGAAGATGTATTGTCTTATTTAATGAAATAAAATCATATCATTATAATATGTATTTAACTTATATAACAACATCGTTTACTATAGCTGTTATTTTCATTGTGCATTATGTTTTGCGCATTGCGCGATGGGCATTAACTAGTTAACATTATATAAGAGCCGTATTTAGGTCGGTGATTTGGATTGAATTCTCCTCTTTATTTACGAGAATGCCGCTGGATGAAAATTCACGCTTGATTTTGTCGCTCACTTCCTCTCTTCTATTCAACTCCAAAACTTCACCCTTTCTTTTCTCTTTTCTTCTTCACTCTCTTTTTCTTCTTCTTCCGCTGCCACACTTTTGCCTAGGGTATCTTCTTGAGCTTCAGCTTCCAGGATTTCTTGTTCGGTGAACTCCGTCGGAGAAGGCTTTTCGAAGAGTAGTTGCTTTCTCTGTGCTTCGAAGCTTCGGGGAATGGCGGAGCTACACGATGAGAAGAAGAGATCTTCCACTAGCTCCGGAGCGTCATAAGCGACATTCCAGATTTCTGGATCCACCGTTGGCCCCTTTGTGAAAAACAAACGCTTTTCTAACTTTTCATTGAACTTTGCGGTATAGTGTTCTTTTTAGTTTTATTTGTTTTTTGTGTATTTTCAACTGGGGAGATTTAAATCTTTGATGTTGTGGCTATTTGTACTTGCAGTTGTCCGTGGATCTGTTATTGTTTTGTTTGTTTGTTTCCTTTTTGCTATGACCTTATAAAAATTGTTTTTGCATGTGTCATTTGGAAGCAAATTCGTCTGTTATTTACTATTATTAGGTGTAACTTTACCCGAATCTAAGTTTAATATGAGTATAAGATTTAGTTTATATGTACAGATGTTCATGTGCTGCTGGAATATGCTGCATTTGTTGTAGACTTTGTGTAAATATTTGGATCATGGTTGATTAATTTTAGCCTTATTGGGATGGGAGAGGTTTATAGTTTGGAATCTTGTGTTGGGGAGATATTCATTTGAAAATTTATGTCGCATTGGCCATTAGTTCTTAGTGTTTATTTGGATCGTTTTGTTTATTGTTGAAGAAGCTCCTGAACAAATTTTAATTGTTTGAAAATTGCATGAACGATCCAAGAAAATTATGTAATGTTTATTATCTATTGTTATTCCCGTACATATCAATTTGTACGCCGGAAGTATTTAACAGTTTGCAGTGTTTTGTGGTCTGAAAATACTGATAATATGCAATGTGGTCCACACTTTTCTTCGGGGTCGAAAGTTTTAAGCAAACAAGCATCCAAAAATAAGCACACAACTCTTCCAAAACTTAACCGAATGACATGAGTTCAGATTAGTTTGAAATATAACTCAAAATATGACATTTCCAACGTTTAACATTTCCCAAAATTCGTTCATTAACCATGCCTAAAAACGAGTCAAAACAGAATCCAAGAACATACATGACTTGGTGTCATTTCAAGCTCTACCCATTTTAATAGAAAAATCATAATTAATTCATATGATATCCAAAACATCGTGAATTCAATATACCCCAACATACTACATTTCATCTTTTATGAGCTAGTTCATTCATCTTGAGACAAATATTTAGCTATTACTTTCGAATTCTAATTTGCTTTACCCTGTTTTTCAAGATTGAGCACATTTAGCAAAACTTGCATAACTTTTTCATATGAACACAAATTGAGTGATTCCGGTGGCCAATTAAAGAATTTCATAGCATAAAACTTTCATTCAAACCATAAATCCAAAGTAATAACACATATTTCCCAGAATTTTGATGAACTCACTGCATGTTCAACCCGCATATACATATTTCAGATTGTACACCTTATGTCAAAATTAGCATAACAACTCCAAATTAAGTGCATTTACTGTCAAATCGAAGATGATTAACATACTACAACTTTTATTTAGACATTAATATCAAATTCTAAACACATTATTCCCAGAAATTCGAAGAGCATACTGCATGTACACTTGCATGTACATGCAGATTCAAATTGTACACAATTTGGTAAAATCATCATAACCATTTCATATAAACTCCAAATGTTTTAAATTCGGTGCCAAATCAAAGATAACTCATAAATATACAACTTTCATTTAGGCAACAACACCAAATTCGAAACACAACTATGCTAGAAATCGAAATAACAGACTACCTATGTTCTGATATATGCAGACCATTTTTGACATCAACTATTTCACTACAATTATCATGTATTTGCACCATAATTCGACCCTTAAAACATAAATCCAAGTTTCTAAAACTCAAGAATGATGATATACCTTCAATTATCTTCAAAATTAAGCATGATCATCAATCAAATTCGTCCATGCTCTCATATTCTTTATGAACCATGCTGTTTTTGCTTCACCCTTGAGTTTCTTGCTTGTTCTTGCCTAACAATTCTGGTCCTATGTTGCTTCCTTCTTAAACTTGTTTTCATGTTGACCACAGATTGTATGATGGTTTTTTGAAGAAAGAACAAGAGAGAATATTGAAGAAGAACCTTAGAGAAACAAGAGATAGAAATGGAGAATGAGAGAGCCGATGATTACAATAAATAAATGAACATGTGTTATGGTGTGTGGTGCGTTGCACCATGCAATATATATATATATATATATATATATATATATATATATATATATATATATATGATCAATTGGGTTTTAAATAATTATCTTTAATCCGGATTAATTAGCAACAAGACCTTACAATATGGGTGCTTATCGGGCCAGGTCAATCCGGACCCGGCCCGAAATCGAACCGGTTAGTCCGATCTGAAACCGAAACCGAATTAATATGTTCCAGTTCGCCCCGGAACCGGTAAAAAACCGGTCCGGTCTGGTTCCAGGGAATCAAACCGGTAGCACAGCCGGTTTCGATGCTACCGGTTTGGTTCCGATTTCGGAACCGTAGTATTTTAAAAATATATATAAAAAAATTCGTGTCAGCATGGCAACGGCTCTTTAGCCGTTGCCAACTTTCATTTTCTTTTTTTTTTAATATATATATTTTTAAAAAAACTATAAATATATGTGTCGTGTTTTGTTTTGTAAATCCTCACAATTCATTCTTGCAAAGTTGTATATTCAATCTCATATTTTCCTTTCAATTGTGTTATCTACAATTTACTTATATAATAATGGCATCTTCATCTAGCACTAGCAGCGCGGCTGGTCATAGCTGGGGTCGCAGTCGGGGTCTCGTCCAGGGTCGTCTATCACTAAGTTCATCTTGGGCAATGAATTTGCCTATGTCAATTCCTGAGTTAAATGAAAGTTATGATTTTTTGCTGACCTCAATGTTGGTGGTTCCTCTATGAACGTCGAATCGCAACAACCCGAACAACCTGCCGAACCTCCTGCTGCCCAAGCCCAAGAGAGACAACAAGTGGAGTCATCCGGAGCCACTACAGCAGCGAGTAGACAACCGACTCGTGCCAAAGAAGTAAGATATGGAATCACTTTGAACTCCCTCAAAAAGAAGGTAATAATGAATCTGTTGCAATATGTAAATTATGTAAGATACAATATTCATATAAAGCTGGTGGTGTCAGTGGAGGCATCGGAACAATTAAAAAACACTTAGTAAAAAAACATAATTTTGATGAGACAACATTACAACCATTAGGTCGAGAAGCAACACAAGTACAAATTAATGTTCTCACTGGCACAAATTTTATTTTAACTGCTGATATTAACCGTAGGTCACTTGTTACATATGTGATTAGATGTGAACTTCCTTTTATACAAGCTGAACATGCTGATTTTATTGAATTTGTTTCGTCTATACAACCCATGTTTAAATATATTTCTAGGCACACACTAAAAAGAAATTGTATGAACGTATTTGTTGAATATATAAATACATTATTTCAACATCTTTCTAGTTTATCTTGTAAGGTTAGCTTAAAAACCGATATTTGGACAAATGTAAATTTGGATTCATATCTTGTTGTCACTTGTCATTGGATTGATGATAATTGGTGTATGAAAAAATGGATTTTGTCTTTAGATGAGTTAGATTGTGCACATACTGGTTATGTAATTGCTAAATACGTATTCAACACTTGTAGACATTATGGAATTCAGGATAAAGTATTTTCAATCACATTAGACAACGCTGCGAATACCAATGATGCGATGAGTGATTTAAAGACCTATCTGAAACCAATGCTTGATGGTGTTTTTTCATGTTAGATGTGCATGTCATATGATTAATTTGGCTGTTAAAGTTGGTTATGAGGACAATCACTTAGCATGTATTGAGAAAATGAAATACTGCGCTAAATGGTTACGTACGAGCCGTGTTAAGCGTGATTGGAAACAATTATGTTTATCTAATGGTTTAAAGCATCTTCTTTTTCCATCACCAATAGAAACTAGGTGGAATTCATTGTACAATATGTTGAATGCTATGTTACCTTACAAAGATATTTTAACTCCATTTTATAATTCATATCAAATGCCTGATATCGATGAAAGTATTTATGTGACTAATGAGGATTGGGAATTTGTTCAAAATTGTGTATCATTGTTAGGTACTTTCAAAGAAGCGACGAAACGCTTCTCCGGTGTTACTTATCCAACTTCCTTTTATTTTCTTCCTTTACATTTAACATGTTTAATAAGTTTATAGAAGTTAGAGATGATTATGACTTGCATGCTTTTGTTAGTGCAATGGAAACTAAATTTATAAAGTGTTGGAACCGAAGGGGGGGGGGGGGGGGGGTTGAATGAGGTTCCTTGGCTACTTTAGCGTTTTAAAATGAATCTGCAAAAAGTCGAGTTTGGTTGCGGAAGACTTGACGTCAATCGACAAATAAACAATATGAAGAAATAAATAAATGCGTAAATTAAATAAAGCAATAAAAAGAACACGAGAATTTGTTATAGAAATTCGGCGATGAATCGCCTACGTCTCCTCTTCCCGGCTAGATAACTTCCAACCGAGGTTCCACTAGAATAACTTTGATCTTGGCCTTAAGGGCTCCAAGTTAGCCACAACACACTCTTCCCGAGTAAAACAGCTCTTCACGAGCAACACACTCTTCACGAGTCTTCTTGGCCTTAAGGGCTCCAAGGATAGCCACACAAACTCTTCACGAGTCACCCACACTCTTCACGAGTCTTCTTGGCCTTAAGAGCTCCAAGGATAGCCACAACCTTGCACCAACTTCACTTGTTGATGTCTTATACAATTTCCAACTTGCGTCGGTGTTGGAGGACCTTACAATAAATCAAATAACACCTTCACGGTGTACCAACTCAAAGAATAAAAAACACTCACGCAAGAAATAAATTACAAACTCCAATACAACACAAATGTATGAAGTTTGCAATGCTAGAATGATTTCAATTGGGCAAAGCTTTCTTGTAGTTTATAGTCTTGTTTCTTGTCTTCAAAATGCTCTAAAACATCCATATTTATAATGTAGAAGGCTCTCAAGGCTCCTACTAGCCGTTGCTACACATAAGGCTTGAATCACTTGTGCATCGTCTCGGCCATTGCCTCGGGCGATCTCCATCGCCACGTTCTAACGTTCAAATCTGACCCAGATCGCCTCAGGCGATGTCCCCATCGCCTGGGGCGATCGCCCTTTGAAAATTTGCCGTAGGAACAATTCTGGATCGCCTCAGGTGTTCCAGATCGCCAGGCGTGCAGCGTGCCATCGTCTGGGTTGATGGTGCGCGGCGTTGGCACGCATGGCTTGGATCGCCTGAGGTGATGGCCCGGATCGCGTGAAACTATCTGTCAGATTTCAACACTCTCAAACTTGGCACTATTCGACCATCTTAAGCTCGTTTTTGGGAAAAGTGGTAAACATGAAAGTTGTATCCCTTCCTATTATCTAGATGTGGACAAATATTCATTGCATTTCATCAAGGTATGAAGAAGTTATGCCCAAAATTCTACAGCTGCTCAAACCTTGCTACATTCTGCACTTGCTATGACTTCCATGCCATTTTGCTCCATGATGCAATCCGAACTGGACTGAGATGCTTGAATATGAAATCTAGCATATTGAGTTGGCTTTCCAACCTCTTTGGATTCACTTTATTCGGAGCATCTAGCCAAGATATATAATCAAAACATTGCACTGCGCTCCAAGTGACTTCTATACGAATTTGCCCACCAACGGACCATTGGTTCGTGAGTCTTCATCCCATCATAAGATATTGTTCCAACATCATTCCACACATGTTGAACATTTAGTTTGGTTGTTCATAGATGTCATTCCTTCTCGTCCAATCTCAATAGATTCCTTGATAAAAATCATCGCTTGTCCTATGAACTCGCACATGTTATTGTATAACTTGGGTTCTCTTCCATTGGTCTTCCCAACCAATTTATCAATCTAACCTTGTACACTAAGCAGAATATTAGTACAACAAATGCAAGTTTTGTTGATCATCAAAACTCATAAATAATTCGGAGATAAATTAAGCACTAAACTCAACAATGCGTTTAAGGCTCAACAATCTCCTCCTTTTTTATGATCACAAAACTTGATAAACTTGAATATGTAATATGTAATATGCATGAAATGTGAGTAATAAGACTCCCCCTTAACAATTGAATAGCACATACAAGATTACCAAGTAATGTATAATACAAAAACTCTCCCCCTCAAACCATGCATACAAAAACTCTCCCCCTCAAACTATGCATGTATTAAACTTCAAGTTTATCACAAAATTCACCTCCTTTTTGTGATAATCAAAAAGCACAAAATTCAAATAATCATATCACAAGTATATGTTGAACATAGCCATACCGCGTCGTCTTCTTCCACCTCGACTCCTGGTATTGATAGTGCTCCCAACAACGGAGAGATTTTAACAATTTACACATGTTCCTCATCAAGCATGTAATAGCCATAACAAGCATAAGATTAAATTATTTAGAGGAAAACATGTGTTTAAGGCAATCAACAATGAGTTCTAAATTTTGCAAAGTGTGCATATGTTCTACCAAGAGTTCATGCACTCATGCCAATAGACATTAAAATTATCAAAGCAACATTTGATACATTAATGATCATTAAGGTCATAATAGCATTATATCCATTTTACTATGATCCAAGATTGAGCATCTAAACACTTATAGCATGCTTAATCACATTTAATTGCACATTTTCACATTGCATATTCAAAATTTGAACTTAGGGTACATCAAGATAATTGCTATAAAGAGATAAGCATAACTCATTCATCAAAACAATTTAGATGTGCATATGCTAAGGGGAAATGCTTTTTACTATCAATGAATATTGAGCTTCATTAATTTATTGGTCACAATTAATTTGTGCCAATGAAATTTTGAATTGCTCTTTTTAAATGCACAAAATAAATTTACCTTTGATGATAAGAGTACGTTCTTGTCATTGGTCCTATATCTCGCGCTTCTTCTATTGTGGTGGTGAGATGGTTTCCTCCCTTGAGGTGCTAGTCCCTTTATCATCCATCCCTTTGTTGTCCCTACAAAACAAATTATTGATTTGGGATTCTTTGGTACCCATTTGATTTTTGGGTCTTTGCGGGTTAGCTTTCATCGATGCCTTTGGAATCCATTTCCATCTCTTGTTAGGTTGGTATTGGATTTTAGCAAATCTACATTTATTCTTTGTATGACCATCTTTACAACAATAAGTGCAAGTAGAAGAATTATACTTAGCTTTAGCCAACAAGCTTGAAAATGTTTTAGATTTGCTTGAAAAGCCTAGTCCGGCTTTATCAAAGCTACAACATTGCAAGCCAAGCAATTCATTCATCTTTAAACTACTATTACTAAATTTGCAAAAAGATTTCTTCAAAGAACTTAATTTATTTTTCAATGAATTGCTTTCTTCATCTCTCTTGGCTACCTCAAGTTTGAGTAATTTGTTACTCATCTTGGTTTTACCAAGAACATCAATAAGCTCATGATAGGAATCTAATAATTCATCAAAAGATGGTACCTCATCGTCGCTTTCATCTCCTTCATCATTTGTGTCATCTTTGGCCATGAGGCAAAGGTTTGTTGCTTCTTCCCCATCGGAGTCACTATCACTCCATGTGGCTATTGGAGCTTTCTTCTTTACTTTATCATCATTCTTCTTCCTATGACATTTATTAGCATAATGACCTTTATCTTGACAATTATAGCATATTACCTGTTGTTTGGAATCATGTTTGATAGCACCGGAGGTCTTTGGCTTGTTGTATTTGTTGAAGAATTTCTTGAACTTTCTTGTGAACATGATCATCTCTTCATCATCGGATTGATCTTTCCTCCCGACCAAGGCTATCCCCTTTCTTATGGATCTATCATCCTCCTTTATTCCCTTCCGGGTTGACACTTCAAGCTCATGGGTTACCAAGGTACCATGAAGTTCATCAAGATCATATGATGCACTTTCTCCTTTGTTGGATTCGATAATGGCCGTCCTCTTGGCATCCCATTCTTGTGGTAAGGCTCTAAGTGCTCTTCTCCATATTTGCTTTGGAGGGTACTTCTCACCAAGTTGTGCAAGCTCATTTATGATTTGGGTGAGCCTTCTAAACTTCGAGTCAACGTCTTCTCCGAATTCCATTTCAAATGTTTCATGCTTGAGTTGTAGTTGATCTATTTTTGTCTCCTTCACATGATTTGTGCCCTCATGACAAATTTGTAATTTGTCCCATATTTCCTTTGCGGTTGAGCACATCGAGATCCGGTTGTACTCCTTCATATCTAAAATACAATGTAAAATATTAATAGCTTTAGCATTTTGAGAAATTAAAATCATATCCGCTCTTGTAAAATCGTTCATTTCTTTGGGAATACTTATTCCACCAACTTCCTTTAAAGGAATGTGTTGACCTTTTACAATGATTTTTCATAGGTCATAATCTACGGATTGGATGTAATAGAGATTCTATTTTTCCAATATCCGTAGTTATCACCCGTGAAGAGCGAAGGTCGATTTATCGATTGACCTTGAGCAAACTCATTTGCTAGATTAGCCATAGAATTTTTTTTTGATTTAAAACAAAAATCAAATGACTCTGATACCACTTGTTGGAACCGAAGAGGGGGGTGAATGAGGTTCCTTGACTACTTTAGCGTTTTAAAATGAATTTGCAAAAAGTCGAGTTTGCGCTGCGGAAGACTTGATGTCAATCGACAAATAAACAATATTAAGAAATAAATAAATGCGTAAATTAAATAAAGCAATAGAGAACACGAGAATTTGTTATAGAAGTTCGGCGATGAATCGCCTATGTCTCCTCTTCCCGGCTAGATAACTTCCAACCGAGGTTCCACTAGAATAACTTTGATCTTGGCCTTAAGGGCTCCAAGTTAGCCACAACACACTCTTACCAAGTAAAACAGCTCTTCACGAGCAACACACTCTTCACGAGTCTTCTTGGCCTTAAGGGCTCCAAGGATAGCCACACAAACTCTTCACGAGTCACCCACACTCTTCACGAGTCATCTTGGCCTTAAGAGCTCCAAGGATAGCCACAACCTTGCACCAACTTCACTTGTCGATGTCTTATACAATTTCCAACTTGCGTCGGTGTTGGATGACCTTACAATAAATCAAATAACATCTTCACGGTGTACCAACACAAAGAATCAAAAACTCTCACACAAGAAATAAATTACAAACTACAATACAACATAAATGTATGATGTTTACAATGCTAGAATGATTTCAATTGGGCAAAAGCTTTCTTATAGTTTATAGTCTTCTTTCTTGTCTTCAAAATGCTCCAAAACATCCATATTTATAGTGTAGAAGGCTCTCAAGGCTCCTACTAGCCGTTGCTACACATAAGGCTTGAAACACTCGTGCATCGCCTCGGGCCAAGAGATATAATCAAAACATTGCACTGCGCTCCAAGTGACTTCTATACGAATTTGCCCACCAACGGACCATTGGTTCGTGGGTCTTCATCCCATCATAAGTTATTGTTCCAACATCATTCCACACATGTTGAAAACTTAGTTTGGTTGTTCATAGATGTCATTCCTTCTTGTCCAATCTCAATAGATTCCTTGATAAAAATCATCGTTTGTCCTATGAACTCGCATATGTTATTGTATAACTTGGGTTCTCTTCCATTGGTCTTCCCAACCAATTTATCATTCTAACCATGTACACTAAGTAGACATATTAGTACAAAAAATGCAAGTTTTGTTGATCATCAAAACTCATAAATAATTCGGAGATAAGCATTAAACTCAACAATGCGTTTAAGGCTCAACATAACGTATTGGGAACAAATCACACACGTGCACTGCATCGCAATATTCGTAGTCAATGTTTATCTTCATTTGAATTTTTTTTTAATAGTATGCTAAATGTTTGGGGAAGGCTGTTGACGATCAAAAGACGTCTACAATGCAATATCTCCAAAATATGTTTCAATTGTATTATAATCAACAGGCAAGTGAATCATCGCAACAAAGGCCTGCTGAAGTACAACCCCAAGCTCAATCTAAAGGTGGTGGCATCAATTTGCTTAGGATGATGGGCATGAAAAAACTTAAGGGAAAAGGACCTTCTACTAGCACGTCGACTGAGTTGTAAATTTATCTGAATTATCAATTTCTAACGGAAGACAACTTCGACGTTTTACAATGGTGGAGGACAAATGCAGCACAATTCCATATCTTAGCCAAAATGACTAGAGACGTGTATGTTGTACAAGCTTCAAGCGTCGCTTCTAAATAGGCATTATTAACATGTGGCCGAATTATTGGAGAATACAGAAGTAGTTTATCTGCTGATTCGTTATGCATGCTCACGTTACTTAAAGATTGGTTTGAAGCAGAATGTAAGAATAGAAGAGATGTGGCGGTTGACGAATTCGTAAATCATTATGACGAGCAAGAATAATAAAACGCCAAAACAATACTTATCAATTATGAATAGTGTTAAATAATAATATTTTTTTATTTAGATTTTCAATTGTCGTCTCTTTACATTTATTTGTATGCATCTATATTATGAAATAAAGAAGAAATATATTGAATTTGTGATGAATATTTGGGAACATTTACAACATCAAAAAAAATTTCAAATTATTATTAATTTTTTAAAAAAACCTGTTCGGATCGGATCGACCCGGAACCGGTTGGAACCAAAACCGGGTCTGATCCAATTCCTTAACGGACTGGACCGATTTCGTACTTAACGGATCCGGAACCGATCAGTTCCGGACCGGAACGGTCCAATCCGTTAAGCACCCTACCTTACAACAAGTGTATCTTTAAAGTGGACTGACCGATGAAAGTGGACAATGGAGTCATGAGACTACTTTACCATAAACTAAGCTTATTGTACAGTGAGGATGACTTGGTATCCTTAAGGACCGGAAAAGGATGTGAATAAATTCATCTGACTGAAAGAGGTCCCAAGCAATGTAAGCTGATTTGTGTGAAAGTTGGTGCTTAATAGAATTCCTATTATGATGAACTTATTTAAGAGGAATATTTTGGATGTGCAAAGTGTGGTTGTATGTGTGTTGTGTGGTTCTGAGGTTGAGGATGCAAATTATTTATTTATTTATTTCGTGACTTATTGGTACTTGTGTGTGTAATAGTTATTATTCGTAGTTTGTTATATTTTTGAGCTTCATTGTCATATTGAATGTCATTTGATTGAACACGGAGGAATGAACCCTTTCAAGAAATATTGCAAAATTTGTAATTGTTTGTGGCATTGTATTGTGTGGGGCATTTAGGAATTGAGGAATTGTGCCTTATTTCAAGGTCTTGAACCAAATAGTGATAAGCTCAGGAAATGAAAGTAATATTTTGGTCGTCGATTTCTTGTTACTTTGCTTCTTGCGGCTTCACTTTGACAGACTGATTTGTACACCCAGTTCTCTGTTGATGTTATGGTTTATTTTTGTTTTTGTTACATTATTTTTTCTAGTGTCTAAGTACTTCTTGTACTTGATAAACAAATTGCTTTATAAAAATATCACGAAGACAGTTGTTTTGGGACTAAGTTTCTTTCTTTTACGATAAATTGTGAGAACATATTACATTGGAACTAGATAATAACCTTAGACAATATTTTGTAATGTTTTTGAAAATTATTTATTTGTGGTTCAGATAAAAATATATATTTTAGGTGTTTTATTTTTTGTTTCTGTTATAGATTTACAAAAAAAAATTATTTGCTTTTCAAATAAAAAATATATTTTGGGTACTTGATTTTTTTGTTTCTGTCTCTACAAAAAATCATGTAACCATCAGAAGCAGATAAACAAGTCTAGTGTTTAATTATCACACAATGATTATTTATTTATAAACAGCGGGAGATATTTTTTTTAATTCTATATCTGTTAACAAGTGGCTCTAAAAATTTCGACATGACCTCCCAGCACGAGGGACATACAAAAAAAATAAATGAAAACACAATAATTATATCCCAGTGCAACAAGTTAAACACATAATACTATCAGCAATAAAAGAACACCGACTAAACACCGTTATTCAAGACTCAACTGAATAAACTTACTTTACATAGTTATATTATCCAGGACACACCCTGGTATATTTAACTATCTTACGACTGGAAAAAGACAAAAGAAAACAACCTTAGGTATGACTTCATCGAACATTCCCTCTTCGTGATCCTGGTTACCTGTAATACCTGACATTGTCAACACACAAAGACAACAACAGTCCCCTTCGGGGTGAGCCAAAGCCCAATATGAAACTATCAAGTAAATACAACATGCATTTATAAAATGTGATATATGATGTAATGTAGTGCAATGCATGAAATGTACAATGAATCGAATCTCAAGATACCGAATCGGAGTCCAAAGAAAGGTATCATCAATCAATATCAAGCTCGAGTAGAGGGTAAATGTCGGGCATGGTAGGGAATGTGTTAGATAAGCACAATCGAAACAATTCAAGATAAAAATGAAGAAATCGAACAAAAATCGGAAGAACCCTAACTTACGAATTTCTCCACTTTTGATCGAACATCGACGAAATCAGCGACATAAACTTCCAATTCGTGCAACATATTTCAGACCGATTTAAATTGAATGTTGATAATTTTAAAATAAAATTAAAATTAAATAAATATTTACAAGCACCGTCAACATGATACTTAATATCATCCAGAAGAATAGTACCACAAATTTAAAAATAATAAAAAGGCAAGTATGAATCACACGATTTAGAATAATAATAAAAAAAAACCAAAGATGAATCACACAATCTACATACGTGGCCTTATCCAAACAAAAATTCATAAAATAACAAATGAAAAATATAACGAGCCTAATACTGCATCACACGTAGCAACTACACGTGTACTAAAATTAGGCACTTGTCATCTCCCAATCCTCTCCAAAACTCTTTATTTACCCGGTGCCGTTTGTTGGAAATTTGAATCAAATTAAATGGTGTGTCCATTCATGTTAGGGTGTATTTTTTCATGATTAGTTGCTTCCAAATTAAATGGTGTGTCCATTCATGTTGGGGTGCAATTTTTCATAATGGATGCTTCCAAATTGTGTCTCTTGATGACACCACTTGGTATACTATATAAGAAACAACCCTTGAATGAATTAGAAATGGAATTTTGGAAATTCACATCATATTTGAAGATCAAAATTTGAGTAATTTTGTGAGTCTTCATGATTGTTATGGTTGAGCATTTTTAGACCTTTGTGGTTTAAAGGATTTGCGATTTGGAGTGCTCCTATCACAAATCATAGCCGTTGTATCTTGGGAGACAAATTGCCAAAGTAAACCGTTAGCACAGTAGCGGGGCAATATTGTCTTAAGGACAGAGATTCCAAAACTCGCCTCGACAATTCTAATACAAAGCCATTTGTTGTTTTTGCTTGCTAATTTCCTAAGATACACACCAATATAATTTTATACAACAATCTTAAGACAATATTAGCAACAAATGGTTTCGTCGATCGCAACAACGACTTTCGTTCATCATGGTGAAAGGCGTGAAAAGTTCAATGAGAACGATTTCAAGCGATGGCAACAAAAGATGTTGTTTTATTTGACAACCTTGGGGTTGGCAAGGTTCCTCAATGAGGATGCTCCTACTATTATGGAGAGTGAAACCGACAACCAAAAGAGGGCTGCGGTTGATGCGTGGAATCACAGCGATTGCCTGTGCAAGAATTATATTCTCAACGGACTGGACAACACATTAAACAATGTGTATTGTCTAGTGAAGACGTCCAAGGAATTGTGGCAATCCTTGGAGAAAAGGTATAGATCTGAGGATGCCGACATGAAGAAATTCATCGTTGGGCGATTCCTGGATTTCAAAATGGTTGATACAAAGCCAGTGATAGCACAAGTGCAAGATTTACAAGTAATCATGCACGAAATTCATGCGGAGGGAATGGTTCTAAGTGATTCATTCCAAGTGGCCGCAATGATTGAGAAGTTGCCTCCGTCATGGAAGGACTTCAAGAATTATCTCAAGCACAAACGAACAGATATGAATCTTGAAGACCTTGTGGTTCGGTTGAGAATCGAAGAGGACAACAAAATTTCTGAAAGGATTTGTTGTGACTTTTTTGCTATGAAGCAAAAACGAGGCCAGTGAGGTGTTTAAACACTTCAAGAATGAGATTGCAATAAAATTTAGCAAATGAGTTTTGCTATGGGAAATTGTGAGTAGATTATACTTGTGTTGTCTAAGAATTTGACGCTTAAGCTTGAATCTGCAAGACTATAAAATCTTGAATTCGAGTTTCTAAGCTTTGTACGCTTAAAACACAAGTGATAAATCGAACCACAAATTTTGACTAGGCGTTGTAATATCTCAAATTGGTTCATTTTGAATTTATAAGCTAGTACGCTTATAACATGAATTTGCAAGTTTTAAAAAACTTGAATTCAAGTTTTCTAAGTTAGTGCGCTTAAATTGCAAAATGTGAACCGAGTTTGAGAATATTATCCAAGTTTCAACTTTTGTAAGCAAGTACGCTTAAATCCAAAATTTTCAAGAAATAAAAAACTTGAATTTGGATTTGTAAGATTATAAAGCTTAGAACTTGAAACACAGAAGTTTGAACGCCAGTGGGGGTTGCAATTCTAGGATTCAATCACTTACCACATTTAGGCAAGGACGAAAACCTTGTGATTGAAGGAAAATAGAGTTTCCTACAATATTTGAAATGTGAGGGTACTTGGCTAAACTAGAAATGAAGGCCAAAGTAAAGTCATAATAAAATACATGAAGAGTTTGACAAATCATGTTGTCAAATATATTAATGAGTGTGACAAATGTGTACACACCTAAGCATATGTATGCTTATGTATTGATGATATGCTCATTGGAGAAGCAATTTAGAAATCATCAAGTAACATAGGAAAAATGTTGACAAAACATTTTGACATGTGTGCATCAAGAATAATGTTTGGAATGAAGTTTCCAAGACACTTGAAGAACGAAATCTCAAGGATTAATTCGAGTTTCAAATTTTAAGCTTTGTGTTTAAATTTCAAGTTTGCAAGAAATGGAATCTTGAACTTGTAATTTTTATGTGCTTAAAAAATTTGAATTTTGAATTAAAGTTGAGTATTTTGATCTGGTCTCGAATTTTGAAATAACGTGTTAACAACGCCTACAATTCGATGATGGAGATATCCTAAAAGGATAAAATGATGCAAAAGATGTAATGTGATTACCAAAACTGAAGAAATAATGTTGTGGAAAATTCTCTATGCAAAACATATAAAGCTTTTTCGGCCGAGTTGCTTTATAAGTTGTTAGAGAAAAAATCATGTGCATGCAACTAAAATGTGTTGCGATAATGCTAAAATGATCTCTAGTGGAATAATCATGAGTGATTATGTGAAACCACGGATCCGCGTATAAATTGGTTAACCAAGAGATCATGTGGAAGTTTATCGAGGGGAATTGGGTTAAAACCCTATAATCAAAATCTCATAGTGGATACCCAACCTTGTTGACTGGAGATCCCGAGATCTAGGTTCAAAAGGGACAACTAAATTATAAGATTGTATAAACACCTTGGAGAATTAATCTCCGACCCATTCCTATGATAATGGGTGTAGCCTGCAAAAAGGGTACGAGGATAGGCAAAATGCCTTTAATGATTCCTAAGACATATAAGAATATGTTGGAGTATAGCAGGATACTCTTCTAGGAGATCACCTACGTAGGTGCGAAGTGTGGCCGCTTCAAAGATGAAAAGCACTTATGAAACCAAGCGTGGTCCATGGCCGAAACGGACACAACCGTAAGAAACCAATACGAAGGTTATAATTATTATGGTGTGGGTTCAATTGTCTTGGTTTACACCAACGACTAAATAGTTCAAGACTATAAGTTCACTATTAAGTCAAGTAAATCCGATTGAATACAACTACGGAAGATTCAAAGCCACGAGCTATCTCTCCCGATGCCATAATAGTTCGTTAAAAGCGCTCAATTACATATATGCATTAATTTAATTCATGTGGGGGATTGTTGGAAATTTGAATCAAATTAAATGGTGTGTCCATTCATGTTGGGGTGTATTTTTTCATGATTAGTTGCTACCAAATTAAATGGTGTGTCCATTCATGTTGGGATGCAATTTTTCATAATGGATGCTTCCAAATTGTGTCTCTTGATGACATCACTTGGTATACTATATAAGAAACAACCCTTGAATGAATTAGACATGGAATTTTGAAAATTCACATCATATTTGAAGATCAAAATTTGAGTAATTTTGTGAGTCTTCATGATTGTTATGGTTGAGCATTTTTAGACCTTTGTGGTTTAAAGGATTTGTGATTTGGAGTGCTCCTATCACAAATCATAGTCGTTGTATCTTGGGAGACAAATTGCCAAAGTAAACCGTTAGCACCGTAGCGGGGCAATATTGTTTTAAGGACAGAGATTCCAAATCTCGCCTCGACAATTCTAATACAAAGTTATTTGTTATTTTTGCTTACTAATTTTCTAAGATACACACCAATATAATTTTATACAACACCGCTTCCCTTTCTGATCATC
This sequence comes from Haberlea rhodopensis, assembly GCA_907163345.1. NCBI lineage: Eukaryota > Viridiplantae > Streptophyta > Magnoliopsida > Lamiales > Gesneriaceae > Haberlea > Haberlea rhodopensis. Next base: position 1,219,408 of record CAJQUN010000010.1, on the reverse strand, counting down.
AAGAAAAGTCGACGACTTGTGAATTCGCTATAAAGTGTTCTCAAAACCTTTTTCTTCTATTACCCGAGAAACCTCGAGTATCAGAAATGGCGTCCAATGATCAAATCAACTACAAAGCTGGTGAAGCCAAGGGCCAAACTCAGGTTCTATCTTCCTCCGAATCATCTTTATCTTAAAAGAATGTTTTATATCTAACTGACTCAAAATTGAAATCTACGGACAATGTATGTAATCGGGTGATTTGGTGGTGTATTATTTAGAGTTAATGGTTTGTTTCTGGGTTATGCGTATTGTACAGGAGAAGCTAGGACATGGAGCTGACGCAGTGAAAGACCACGCTCATGGAGCCGGAGAGAACACAGGCAACTTCTTCACCACCGCGAAAGACAAGGTTGTTGAAGCTGCACAAGCAACCAAGGACAAGGTTACCGGCGCCGGTCAAGCCACCAAGGACAAGACTTGTGAAACTACTCAAGCCGCCAAGGACAAGGTCTCAGGCGGTGAAGCACACCATTGATAATTCGTATTTGAAAAAATGTTATGGAATTTAGTTTTCTTCTTGTTGTTTGGTCTATGTTTCCTATGTTTTATTTGGATATTTGTGTAAGAGAAAGCCTTATACCTTGAATTTGTTGTGCAAGTTTGAGTGTAGGTCCCTTCCTCTTTGTAATTTGGTATCATTCCCTAATTCTATTTCTATTTTGTCATATTAAATGGCAAGATAGAATTATTTAGTTATTCTTCTACATTGTGCCTCTACTACCAAGAAATGGCACAAAAAACAAAATATTAAGTATTTCTTATTTCATAAATAAATATAAAATTTTAAGTTGTTAGAAATGGTTGCGATCAGACTTTTGGATTTTTTTTTCAACTATTTCTGGAGATCTGAAAAAAGAAAAAAATTTGATCGAGGAATTCTACCATACTCCGTGCAGCTATTGTTGTTGATGTTACAGAGTCTACACCTCAATAATGTGCCACCATTTAGGGGAATATATAAATAAAATCAAGAGTTATAGACATAATCCTATAATCATTATTTTCTTAGCAGACTCACATCATTATTATACGATAATATTGCGGACTCACCTCATTATATATGTATTAGTAATAGCCGCTCAAACAATATCCAGTGAGGGGTGAGAGGGGCGAGGGGGGCTTCATAGAGAGCTATTAAGGAACATACAAGGAGATGAGCCATTAGTTCTTACTAGGGGCTCCGGCCCAAGCTTAAGGAGTTATGTAGTCCTTAAAATTCACAATTTCAAATAAGATATATTTATTAAAAATATTAATTAATTTTAGTAATGAATAAATTTAAGAAATCAGAATTTACAATTTCAACACAATTTGACTTTTGTCTTCTCTATTTGATCTAGATAATTTAATGAGTTATGTAGTCCTTAAAATTCCCAATTTCAAATAAGATATATTTATTAAAAATATTAATTAATTTTAGTAATGAATAAATTTAAGATATCAGAAATTACAATTTCTACACAATTTAACTTTGTCTTCTCTTACGTAAGATTTTAGTGTTCAATATTTTAATATTATTTAATTTATTATAGAAGAAGATCAAATCTAAGAAATCAGAAAATAAATATTCTATATACAATAACTTTGTCTCGTCATAAATAAGATATTGGTGTTTAATTTGTATGTATCTGTTAACAACAAGAAATTATAGTATGACATCAATCGAATTCGATATATTTTGGCTTTTATATAACTTTACTAGCGGATGCCGTAAGAAATGTGTCACCGGATACAACTGATTGATGTTTTTTTCTTTCTAAAATAGGATAAAAATTTTCCATAAACTAATCTGCAACTCTCAGTATCTGCAACTCTCGTTTATTATGTTGACTTTTTTTTTATTTATTATAAAAGTAATGAAATTTAAAATTTAAAATGAGCATTAAGTGGTTCCTTATAACTAACATTATACAAAAAGATCACCATTGAAGGAAAGAAATCCTCGAGTTCTTTGATTTGGTACTATTTTTTTCCTTTATCGAGAAAATTTGAGATCGTATTATTCTTGGAACTAGAAAATAACCTTTAGGCAGTGTAGGGAATTTTTTTTGAGAAAAATGTGTTTCTGTTTTTAAGATAAAAAGATATTTTGTATGTCACAGTTTCTTAATTATTGTTCCTGTCAGGATCGATTTCAGGGGTGGGTTGTCATTCCACACCCGAGTTCAACCAACTTGAGTTTCAATAGCTCGTGTTCTTGAAATAATTGCACCGAGAGATTATATCGAGTTCGGTTACAAAACCGAGCGGAAGACACTCGACATAACCCGCTCTAAAACCGATTAACCATTTTAAAGGCATTTTAAAGATATGCAATTTAAGTAAATAAGCAAGCATTTATTTATGGAAGTTCGAAGGTGGTGTAATCTTTCTACGTCTCCCCTTCTTCCATCTCATGGAAGGATTCCACTAGAAGACTTTGATTTATACAATCCCGTTGTACAAACCAGATCCAGTTGGGAATTCTCCATCCAACTAGAACTCCTAGCAACTCAACTATGTATGTTCTTTAATGTCTCACATACAAAGACATTTTATCGGTTGTGCTAAATCATCAACCGTTACAATGATATTCATTCATCTATTAAGCTCCCAAATACAATGAATAGAGTGAATATATATGACATAAATGATCTCTAACTAGATCTGATATAGCAAGGTAAGTGGTGCCAAAGGTTTGGGGAGTGCTCTTTATTTAGCAACTTTTGTCTTTGAAGTTCCCCAATTGAATCCCAAGTGGGTTTGCTTTGGAAGGCTTGGATTGATCTTCAATCAGATGTTATTGAGCTTCCAAATCATGTATATATAGCCACAAGTAATGATATATACGTTAGACACAAGAATATGCCCGTTGGAAAAGGTTCTGCACCATTCCCGAGCTTGCAACGGTCATATTCTGGTTTCTGGGCTCTTTGTATTTCGGACAGGACTGGCCCGATCAGCTTGGGCAGATCAGTCTGGCCGGATCAGCATGGGCAGATCAGTCTGGCCAGATCAGCTTGGGAAGATCAGTCTGGTCCAGATCAGTCTGGTCCGGATCAGTCTGGACAATCAGCTTGATACAAAACAGATTGATAAACTTGCTCTTCTGATCTGTTGCTTGTAGCTCATGATTCTTTGATTTCTGGGCAAAGTGATCTACATGAAAGTTTTAGCCCTTTCTCTTAGCTTTCCACGGAATCAAGAATCGCTCGATTTCGAGTTCGTATGAGAGAGTTATGCTTGAAATATGAGGCGATGCTCGTGCTGTCTGTTTGCTGGATGCAGCGGCACATGGCGTGACTTTCAGAAGCTTTTTGGCCATCTTAACGTCCGATTCAGTCTTTGACTTCCAAATATGACTTGTAGATATTTGTCTTATCTTTCCAACCCATACTGAATCGTTCCGTTCCGATAGGTGAGCTAATAGTTTTGCCCAATAGACTGACAGTTGCTTGCTGAAACAGCTTGCTGTTTCTTCGCGGTACAGCTCGATCTTGCAGGCGTCTTTTCTCCTTGATAACATTCGAACTAGCCGATCTGTTGTGAATATGACTTTTAGTATTTTGAGTTGTCTGTTCAACCTCTTTGGAATCACGCCATTTCGATATCCGAGCTATTAGATATGATCGAAACAATCCGCTCTGCCAGGATTTCAGACTTGGTCCAGCTTGATATTTTCAAGCTACTTCTTTGTAAATCATCAAGGTCTTAATTATGATCTATGAACTGTACACTTGATGAAATATGTTAGCAACACAATAACAAGTTTTGTTAACATCAAAACCAAGATTATTCGGGTTTCCAAAACCCTACAGTTCCGTTAGAAGCTATGCTGCACAGATATGAGTACGACACGAACACATAGACATAACTTTTTAAAAAGTACAGGACACGATATTTTCATGATATGACAATAATTTTAATTTTTTATATATATATTCTACATATCCATTCAAATATATTAAAATTCAAGAAAGATTTTAATTAACAAATATTTGAATAATAAAATTGAAAACGATGTCAAGTTGTAAACACTTCATTCACTAATTAAAACATACAAAAATGAAAATATACTATTTTTTTTAACATTTTTGTAAAAAAAATATATAAAAAATTCATTTTCCCGTATCCTGTCGTGTCTACCGTGTATACTGTTATTTTCATGCCGTGTCTGAAACGTGTCGGATTAAAAAAAAAATCCAGACACGCCACGTGGTGTGTTCAATATTATGTCACATCCGTGTCCTGTCGTGTTCATATCTGTGTCCGCGGAGTGTCCAATACTGCATAATGTAATTTTTTGGAGTGTCGGTGCAATATAGGATAGAAATATACAAGCAAGTCATTAGATGATTCTGGCTGATTTAAGTTGAACGGTGATAATTTTATAATAAAGTTGAAATTCATTGACAATTTTTTGATTTTAATATCAAACGTCCAAAAATTTTGTATAGGAGCATTATTTTTTTTAAATTTAAACAAAAATAACATAGAAATACTTTGAATAAGTATTTACAAACACTAAACACTATCTTATACAAATAACATGAATGAACTAATTTGCCCTAGGAAAACTTGAAAATTATCATGTTAACTCCTTTGCTTTTGACTTTTAGCCTTGTAAATGGTCAAAGTTTAGTACTGATCCAATAAATTATTTTTTCACTTCTCTTCTTTTTCAATGGGATATTGATGTGGCAACATATGATAGACACGGTTAAATGCTAATTTAGTAGGTTGGGAAATAAACAGGTGTTGTTTGGAAGTAAAATAACATTGCCGAACTCGGTCCTTGCTTCCTTTCCAATCTATTTATTATCCTTCTATCGAGCACCCAAGTAGTGTTAAAAGCCTTACAAAAATCCAAAAATCTTTCTTGTGGGGTGGTGGAACGGTGGGAAATAGCTTGGGTTAAGTGGTTTAAAGTTTGTAGTTTCTGAGAAGAGGAGGGATTGGCTGTGAGTGATCTTAATTTCTTCAACTTAGCTTTGTTAGGAAAACGAGTTTGTATGGTTTTTCAAGAAAAGTATGAGCTACGGGTAAAAAATTCTAGAAGCTTGTTATGAGGAAGGGGGAGGGGCTGGAACGAGGTCCAAAGAGGGAGAGCATATGTAAGGTTCTGTTACAATTTAATTGGAAATTAAAAATAATTATGCAAAACTCTTATGATTAAGATAAAGAATATGAATTAATGTTCCGAATCACGACACATTATATTGAATGAGTACACACATTATATATATATATATATATATATATATATGTGTGTATGTGTGGCCTAACATGTACATTGCACGATCAAATGTGAAGAAAAAAACACCACCATTAGCATAATAAGTCACGCCCCTCACCCTCTTTTTAAAACCCATTTTCTTCTCCTTCCTCAAACTTATTTTCCTGTCCTTCTCCTCCACCATTTTCGATTCCTCGTTCATACTCTACTTTAATCTTTAAAAATTGATCAGAAGCCACATGCAAGAAGAGATTTAAGGACTAACAAGCCATAGCATTCAAACTTTGGAAGTTTGAAGTAAGAATGTTGAGAGGCAGCATCATCTGGAAGAATTGTAAGCTTGAGTCGACTTTGGTTACTGATTTGGTCCCAAATCTTGAAGATAATTGAAGGTACAACATCATTCTTGAGTTTTAGGAACCTGGATTTGCGGTAGAGTGTGATGCTCCGATATTCGATTAGCGTTAATTATATTTAATTTTGTTAAATTAATTTAGTAAAATACAAAACTTGTATTAAATGATATATTTAATTTTGTGATTGAAATAGGGACACGAAGTCAGGTGTGGACTGTACATGTAATATACATACACCAGTATACCGGTGACACTCCATAATTGGTCGGAAATTAATATATATCGGTGTAGAACGTAAAAACATAGTAAAACGAGTAAAAACACACACAGATCACTAAAAACACACTAAACGTGCGAAAACAAACAGTATCAGACGATTCACCGACCACCGTGTACTTATCCGCTCCGTTTGCCGTCGTACGACCACCTCTCGACGAGACCGATATACCACCGTGCTCACAACTCAGAGGCAAAACTTTTCATATCGAATAATTGAATTTTGGTGTTCGAAAAGTGGTTCGATTTGGTCTGAAACGAACGAAGTTGAGCGACCTAGGGTTTATGCGCTTTTGGTTCGATTCCTTTGATTCTACAACAAATTGGACGAAGCCATACACCGAATCTATTCTCCTCACCTGGATGAAGGTTTCTACACCGGTATCCACCTCTACCGCCGCTGGAGCTCGCCGAAATCGGAGGAAAGTGTGCGTGTACTGTGCGCGGAATTGTGTAAACTTTGACGTCCGATTTTTCCGACTTTGCTTCGATAATTACAAGTTAATTTGGACTATAATTATTGAAAAATAATTTGCATTAGTAAAAAATTATTTAGCAAATTAAATTATGATGTAATCTCATCAATTTAATTACCCTAAATTGGTTAAGCTGTTTCTAAAATTGATAACCAATTTTTAATGATTAGTTTATTGAATTGTGAGTTTATATTGATATACAATGAATACATCGACTTTACAAGCTCAAGTCATATATCGAGAAATAAAAGGTATGTTGCTATCGGGTAACATACGACAGGTATCTGTATCAGTTGGTATATGATTTGATGACTTCTGTGAATTACTTGATATTACGTGGCTACGTGATTTATTTAAATTATGTGGCACTCATAGCATGCATGATTGGCATATCGATGTATGAAAATAAATATTTTGTTAACGCACATCCTTTTTTTATACATACATCGATGCATGACATACACGTTGAACTACGATTCTTTGATATCCTATTATTTTGGATTCGATCAATCATAAGGGTTATACACGGTGCTATGACTGGCATTAAGTGGCCTGAAAGGCATAGGGATTCGTGGCCCTTATGATTTGTTGATATGGGATTGATGGCGTATTGCCGATGTCATTCTCTGGATTATCCCAATTTTTTGAGACTGTTATAAGGTGGATGTAAGAACCTCCGTACCGTTAACCCTTTATTAGTGTATTAACACATGTATTTAGTGCATGCGATCATGTAATCAGGGGAAAAGAAACCATGCTACCATAGCATAACATACAAATAATAAAATTTCTTACATTATTCCACATAATGTCCCCTTTTCCCCCAACCAAGTCCACATACATATCATGCACCCTTATAATACACTAACATTTTCTCAGTTCATTTAGCAATTCAATAAATAATTGCATGCGACCAATAAATGAAAAGAGACAGGCCCACGCCCTTTATACAACAAATATACACATATAATAGTGCTCACATGTGAGCATTAAAAGAGTGAATGTGTACTTAATGTATAAATTATCCAACACAATACTGTCATGGCGCTTCAGTCCTGGAAGTACCTCCAATCAACAGCTCGAGCTCAACTCCAAAGCCATCGATGAACATATTCACCTGCCCCAACAGAGACAGCCCCCACACGGGGTGAGCATACCAATACCACCAATCCAATAAGCACAATATTACAATTCATAATTTACACAATGTAAAAGCTTTCTTGTAATGTACCCTCTTGTTTCTTATCTTCAAAATGCTCCAAAACATCCATATTTATAGTGTAGAAGGCCCCCAAGGCTCCTACTAGCCGTTGCTACACTTAAGGCTTGAATCACTCCAAGATCGGCTCGAACATCGCCTCGGGCGATCACCATCGCCGCGCTCCAACGATCATGAATTTGCACAGATCGCCTCAGGCAAAGTCCCGATCGCCTCAGGCGATCGTCTCCCAAAAATAATGTCGTAGCGTTCAACGATCATAAAATTTCATCGCCTCAAACGAAGTCCCCATCGCTTCAAACGTTCCAGGCATCGCCTCAGGCGATCTCGCCATGCGCGTGGTCCTCGGCGTTGCTACAGTCGATGAGTGTGGCGATGGCTTGAGTGGCTGCCATCGCCTGGGGCAATGGTCACCATCGCCTGGGGCGATCCTGTCCAGTCCTTGCACTTTCCTTCAAACAATCCACTTTTCAACCATCTAAACTTGTACACTAAGTAGACACATTAGTATAACAAACACAAGTTTTGTTGATCATCAAAATTCATAAATAATTCAGAGAAAAATGAAGCATTAAACTCAACAATGCGTTTAAGGCTCAACAGTTGGCCCTAATGCTGATTATGACAGCTAGGCGTCCCAGGCCTTATTTCCTATCACATCCTATAAATGTATTAACAAACAGCTCTTTAGAAAAGATACTCAGCTGAGATGTCTCAAGACGGTTAGTGAAGTGGACAACCAAGCTGGGAGAGTATGACATACAGTATGAATCCCGTACAGCCATAAAAGCTCAGGTGTTAGCAGATTTCATTGAGGAAACTATACATCCGAGAGAGAAGAGTTATGAAGGTATTTGTGGATGTCTCCTCTTGTAATGGGGGAAGTGGAATTGGGGTTGTGTTAGTATCCCCTAGTGTAGATGAGGTTCAATTAGCAGTACGATTGGACTTCTGAGCCTCCAACAATGAAGCATAATATGATGCGGTATTGATCTGTTTGAGGGCTGCTCGGATTGTTGGAGCTAAGCGCATGTAATACCCCCGAAATGTTTATATATGTATGTGTTAACATACATGGTTATGATATGTTTAAGGATTGTGGTGCATTTAAATTGGGGGTTATATTTATGTTATGAAGTTATGATTTGGGGGGCATGTTGGGTGTTTTAAGGGATGTATTAATTAAGTAATGTTATGAAATATCGAGTGAGGATATTTTAATACATCGTGCTAAATACCGGAGCACAATTTAACACCACATGGCAACCCCAATCACACCACCCCACCCCCATCACTCGGCCACCTACCCCACTTGACCAGCCCATACTTCAATCACTCTCAACCCATCCCTCCACCTCTCATGCTCTTTCCTCTTTCCTTTCATCCCTCTCATTCTCGTCTCTGTAAGCTGCAGAAAGGAGAAGAGTTAGCTTGTGATTTTGTGTGCAAAAGCTTACCAAAGGAGGAGCGAAAAGAGGGGTAAGGATGGGTACTCTGTTTTTAGGGGTTTTGATTGGGTATTGGTTTTGGTGGTGATAATTTTATGCATGCTAGTATAGGTTTGGTCGTAACCTTGGTATGAGTACTTGCATTGAAGTATTTTGTAGCTTCTAGCATGTTTGTTCGAGCATGTTACATGTTTTATGTGTTAGATTTCTTGTTATGAAAAGATGTGCTCGAAAATCTGGGCAAGACTTGCATGCCCTGTTTTTCTGTAAATTTGGATGAGATTGAAGTTTAGGTGGATGTTTTGATGCATGCTAGCTTAGGTTTTGCTAAACCTTTGATATAAGTGCTTACATAGAAGTTTCATGAAGTTCCTAGCATGTTTGTTTGGGCAAGTTTTACGTTTTATGAAGTAGATTTGATGCTATGAAATGAGGTGCTCAAAAATCTGGGGAAGTCCCGATTTTTCAGAGTGCTCGATCGATCGAGATTTTGGTTCCGATCGATCGAGCGAGGCAGAAGATTTAAAGCATGGTTTGAAATTCAGGGGCCGATCGATTGAAGGAATTTCCGATCGATCGGTGAAGCTCCTCGATCGATCGTTAGAAACATTTCGATCGATCGATCGAGGCAGAAAGTTGGGCACTGTTTATCATGCTTTCTCGATCGATCGAGACTTGGGTGCCGATCGATCGAGAGAGGCAGAATCTTGGCAAATATTTTTAATTGATTTATTTTGAAGAATTTTGACAATGATTCTTGAAATTGTATCTAATATTGTATTATGTGGTTATGTAGAACCATCCCAGGTACCAGCACAATCAAGGAGATAAAGTCTATTGACTCCTCCACCTTTTGAAAAGGTACGTAAGAAACGTACGGCATCGGACGGTAACACATTCCTATACTATGACTACGCAATGATTGCATAAGTATTTACGATGTTTATGATGATGATTATGATAAGTAAGTTTATGATGATGATGTTTATGATGAGTAAAGGTTATATGATGTTTATGAGGACGTTTATGATAAGATGATGATGTTTATAAGATGATGATGCTTATAAGATGATGATGTTTACAAGATGATGATGTTTACGAGATGATGATGTTTATGATATGATGATGATGATGTATGTTTAACTATGTTATTGAGAATTGTTGAGTGTTCTGGTGGTTGTCATGGGAAAGTGAGGAAGGTACTTACCGCTGACATAGCTAGCGAGGAGATTACATCCGCTATCAAGGTGTAGCGAGGGGTAATCACAGTACCGCTATATGTCGAAGCGAGGGGGCCAATTGTTCCGCTGACATAACAAGGCCAGAAACATCCCCATTTCTCAATAACATTGTTGATTACGAGCATATATGTGAAGTATGATTTTAATCATTTATGTCAAGAACTAATAATTATATGCATGACTATGAAACATGGACAACCAAAGTGGGTTAATGCGATTAACCAGGAAGTATATGTTACGATTATTTTCATGCATTTATTTATATGCCATTACCTTATGATGTTAAGTAATGATGTACATGCTCATGATGGGTTATTCCTGTAGGTACACTTTTGGACTGAAGGGCTAAGGGTCGGGTTGAGACAGTGAGCTAAAAGGAGCATGAATGAATATAGGATGCAGGATTTTGATAGTCTCTACTCTAGGAGTGGTGTAAATCTATAGCTTTAACATTCATTATTGAGAATGTAATTATTAAGTCTTTAAGTTTTATTTTTGGCCTGTAATTCTATTAGCTCAAAGCTACAACCGGAACCCTTAGATGTTATTAATGCATGTTTAGTCCATAATATGTGATTATAATGATGTTAAGGTAGGAAGACCCTACAACGCATATGTGTCTTCTCCGATTCCCAACTAGTAGCTCAGCAGAAGAATGAGGTGTACGAGGTTAAGAATGAAAAGCTAATTCAGTATGTCAATACCATAGAGAAAATCTAAGAAGATTTTTCTATAAGTAATGTTCAAACAAATACCAAGAGAAGATAATAGAAAAACAGACAGCATGGCTAGGATGGCTAGTGCTCTTCGTACTTGGCAGAATAGAGATGCGGTGTTTCAAATTGAGTTAACTCCCAGTCAAGATCATCCACCTGAATCTCCGGAAGAAAGTGATTGGAGAGCAGATTTGTTAGACTATTTTACCAAACCTAAGCTCCCAAGTGATCCCAAAAAAGCTTACAGGCTCAAACAAAGAAGTCAGAGATTCGTACTCATTGAAGGAATCTTGTACATGAGGTCTTTTGCCCGACCACTTTTGTGATGTTTGGGACCGAAAGATCAGATTATGTATTGAGAGAAATACATGAGGGGTGTGGAAATCATCTAGGAGCATACTTCCTAGCAAAGAAAGTGTTCCTCGCTGGATATTTTTGGCATATAATTCAGAAAGACTCTAAAACTATAGTAATGTCATGTGATAGCTGTCAGAGACATTCTAGATTTCAACATCAGCCAGCCATGATGATGAAAGCAATTGTGGCAGCATGTCCGTTTGATCAGTGAGACATTGATATAGTAGGACCCTTCCAACAAGTGACCTCAGAAGAGATTTTTAATTGTGGCTATTGATTATTTTTCAAAGTGAGTCGAAGCTGAGCCATTAGCCAGAATCACCGAGAAAGAGGTCTTCAACTTCATCTGGAAAAACAGTGTCTACCGATATGGAGTCCTAAGGAAGATTATCTCTGATAATGGAAGACAATTCCATGGGGCTTTACTCCGGGCGTGGTGTGAATAGTTAAAGATTCATCAGGCCTTTACTTCTGTCGCTTATCCTGAAAGCAATGGTCAGGTAGAGGTCACCAACATGTCTCTGGTACGGAGCATTAGAGCTAGGCTTGGGAAACCAAAAGCTAATTGGGTGGAAGAACTACACAACGTCCTGTGGTCATATCGAACTACATCAAAGATGAGAACAGGTTAAACACCTTTCAGTATGGTCTATGGAAATGAGGCAGTACTCCATGGAGCAGAATCATCAATAATACATTTCTATGACGAGCAGAACAGTGAGAGAAGAGCCGCTGATCTTGATTTAATTGAAGAAAAAAAGGGAAGCTGCCACCAACAGGATGGAAGCCTATCGTAGCCCCATTGCCCGGATATATAACCGATGAGTTATTCAAAAAGGTTTTCAGGTCGGAGACCTAGTGCTGAGAAAGGTGCAAGAGGTGCAAGTGGACAAGCTAGATCCTAAGTGGGAGGGTCCCTTCAAGATAGTACAGAAGTTAAGTTCAGGAGCATATTACTTAGAAGGCCATGATGGAAAGACATTAAAGAGGCCTTGGAACGCATATCACCTCCGCAAATATTATGCTTAGTTCACCTTTTTAGTTTTCTTTTGTTGCAAAGATTGTGTTTTTGGATGATTTACCCTTTCATTATTTCAATACAATTTTGAGAATATTCTATAATTTGTTGCCTACATAATTAAAGGTTTTTCACCCAATCTAAGGAGCTTGTTTACGACGAGCTCACCTCAACCCTGGTTACGCCAGGTCCAAGGGTTTTCACCCAATCTCGGAGCTTGTTTACGACGAGCTCACTTCAACCCTGGTTACGCCAGGTCCAAGGGTTTTCACCCCATCTCAGGAGCTTTTTTACGACGAGCTCACCTCAACCCTGGTTACGCCATGTCCAAAGGGTTTTCATCCCATCTCAGGAGCACGAGCTCACATTAACCATGGTTACGCCAGGCTCAAGGGTTTTCACACAACCTTACGGGGTAATTAATTTGCTTAGTCGAGCTGTTATATGCTTGGTCTTATCTGTTATTACTTTGTCCTTACGGGGTAATTAATTTGCTTAGCCGAGCTGTTAGGTGCTTGGTCCTAGCTGTTATTACTTGTCATTACGGGGTAATTATTTTTGCTTTGCCAAGCTGTTACATGCTTGATCTTAGCTGTTATTACTTTGCCCTTGCGGGGTAATTAATTTGCTTAGCCGAGCTGTTACGTGCTTGATACTAGCTGTTATTACTTTGCACTTCCGAGGTAAAAACAGTGCAGAGATTCCTACATCCGAGGAACAAGATTTAAAAACAGTATTGAAATTGATGGTTCCAAAAAATGTCTCTGGATTCGTGTGTAAATTGCTACAAAATAGAATACCAAACCAAATCCAATTTGTTGAGAAGATGTATCAATTTGGACCATAACTCTATTTTATGTGTTTTGTATGCTAAAGCGGAAGAGGATATCAAGCATTTATCTTTTTCTTGCTCATATGCATATAAGTTTAGAAAGATTGCTATATTTGGTTAAAATATTGAAACATCGAATCACGTGGATCATGTTAGGAACTTTAGACAACATTTGAGTCTCTTAATAATATGAAAAGGAGAGTAGTTAACCATTCGGGAGTATATTATGACAAGTTTGAAATAAAAAATTGTTTAACAACGAGAGGATATGGATCATGGCGAAAAATTTAGTCATTTATCCATATCATGTTGTTGATTGGTTCCGTAAACCAAAAATTTGTTTGAAATTGAGTGTGAATTGTAGCTTTAAATACAAATGACAACATCTTTTGGAGTTGACGTGTAATTATATTATAACTTTATATTATTTCGGGTTTAAGCACCCTATAATGTTCATTTAATAAATTTTTTGTTTACAAACAAAAATAAAACAAAACCAAAACAGAGATGATTTTTGCAAGTTTCTAGATTTGAGGTCGAACAATTTTTATGGTAAACGGAAATATATTTTTTGTAAAATAAAAAACGTCTCCAGAATAATGTAATTAAAAAAAAAAACCTGATAAGAAGGTACACAACTAGCAGAAACATGATCTTTAATCTCATCCAGGAGAATCGCACTAAAAATATAAAAATAATAAAAAAGCAAAAAAGGATAATCAGACAATCTACATTCGTGGCCCTCTGCAAACAAATTTGGACCTACGAACATTCATGAAACAAATTAAAAATTGGGAAAATTTAATTAGCCTAATGTGCCATGACACGTAGCACTTACACGCGTCCTGAAAAGATTAGGCACTTGTCTTGGCATCTTCGCAATCCTCCCCAAAACTCTATATTAACCCAATGCCGCTTCCCTATATGACCATCCAAAAAAAGATTGAATACTTGTAAGTTCACTACAAAATATCCTCAAAACCAATTTCGTTTACCGGAAAAACTCCAGCATCTGAAATGGCATCCAATGATCAAAAACTCGGCTACAAGGCTGGTGAAACCAAGGGCCAAACTCAGGTTCTATCTTCCTCCTAATCTTACAAAAAATGTTTTATATCAGACTTACTCAAAGATTGGATTTCTCATAGAACCGATAAAATCTCTGTAGTATGATAATTTGGTGGCTTATATTTTGGAGTTAATGTTTTTGGGTTATGCGTTTTGTACAGGAGAAGTTAGGACATGGAGCCGACGCTGTGAAGGACCATGCTCACGGAGCAGGAGAGAACACAGGCAACTTCTTCACCACCGCCAAAGACAAGGTAGGTGAAGCTGCACAAGCCACCAAGGACAAGGTTACCGGCGCCGGTCAAGCCACCAAGGACAAGACTTGTGATACTACTGAAGCCGCCAAGGACAAGGTCTCAGGCGCACACCATTGATGATGCACACCATTGATCAATCATATTGAATAATATACTATTGCTTTTGTGTTCGGTTTATGCTGTTGTATGGTCTGCTTTCGTATGTCTTATTTGGATATATTGTGTAAGAGGAAGCCTTATCCCTTGAATTTGTTGTGCAAGTTTGAGTGTAGGGATTCCTATGCGTCAGTATAATTTGGTTAATAATGTTATCTGTACTTTGTTATATGAAATAATTGGGACTAAAAGCTTCTGATCTGGTTTACTTCTTCATTTTATGCTTAGCATGTAAATGACTACAAATTAACAATATGTCGTTCTGGCAAAATCACCTTAGGTCGCCACCTCTCTCGAGGGTGCAGTGGCATCAACCTCTTTAGTAAATGAAAAGGGTCCTGGATTGAATCACAGCAACACCCCATTCTCATGTTGTAATATAAAAAATAAAAAAATTCACCTATGGTCTTTAAATAAAATAATGACGAAACAACTAAAATACAGCAGATTCATGATCTTTAAATGAAAAGTGGCAAGGTTCAGTTGCGGAGCCAGAAATTATCTGAGGCTGGTCAGATATATATCAAAATATAGGTTTGAAGAGATAATATATGGTTGGGCTACAACATCAAATTTAAAAAATTTACACTGCTAAAAAAAAAATAAGATAGGGCTGGAACCCCACCCAGTGTGGCTTCGCCCCTGGGCCCAACGCAGAAAAAAATTTAATGTGCTTCTCTCTTCTTTCCCTATGAAGTAACAAAATTTGCTCATTTTTTCTTGAAAAATCATAAAAATGGCTCAAAAGTTGTTAAAGAAGTCATAATTGATGTAAATATATATTCTCAAATTTGTTTTTTAGTATCAAACTTTTTCGTGTGAAGGGAAAAGATGCAAAAATTGGTCTATTAAGTGGTTGATATGTGCCACATACAATTGGTTGATGTCATTTGGATAGATTTTTTTGAATTTAAAATGTGATAATAATAATAATAAAATGTAACATCACTTAATTTCGATTATTAAAGTTTCAACCGTCCAAAGTATGTAAGCCTTTAAAGTAGGCGTACTATATACGTTATCTATCAATTTCGTTTGCTAGCTTTTAATTATTAAATAGTATTCATTGATTAAATTTATCATAGAAACAGAGAAGCTAGCAAACGAATTTACGAGAATAATCTCTTAATAATTTTTATTACATAACATAAATATGATTTTATACTTACTATAATATTAAATTTAAAAAATTAAAAAATCATATTAAAAGCAAGTATTATTTTTTTTATCGAAAAAAATAATACATCACACTATAGTTAGATAGATTATTGAGTACATAAGGACTCAAGAAATAAGGACAAGCTTCCAAACTAATAGAAATAATACCATGCGACACGGCTGTAGCTGCTGCTAACACGTGAGCGATTACATTTTTCCCATCCGATTCTACAATACCGCACTCCCAATTATGCTGTTTTAGCAATCACAAGACCAGCTCGAATGTCTAAAATTTAAATAGGACCCATGAATATGATCAGCATGAACCAACAAAATAAAGGCATGAGCATCCTAACGACTCATATTCCAATACAATTATGCTAACAGCCACATTAATTTTAATAGAACCTGGGGGTGGTGCATATCACATAGAGGGTGATTTATGTGTGATTAAACGGTCAGTGGCAGCGTTCAAAGTAGATAACTATGATTGATGGTGATTAACGAGACTAATGATGTGAGACACTGAATCAAATAGGCCATGGAAGATAAAAAGTTATTCCTATCAATCCATATACTCCAAGATACAATAGCTAAATTTTCAAGATTCTGAGATTGTCCATATGTGAAAACCTAATTCCACAAATCCATAATAAAATTTCCAACGAAGCAGTGGCCAAAGAGCAGTACATTTTCAACTTTTTTGAGCATGTTTGCAATGCCAAAAAACACAAGGCATCTATTGCAATGGATTGGCCCGTTTGGGCCGGTGAGTTAAGCCGGCCAATCTTTTTGGATCGAACTAACTCGTTTTGACAACTTTAATGTCGGACAGTACTCCATGAATCAGCTTAGTACTCCAATAAAAAAGAAACTAAATTGAATAAAAAAAACATAAGTTTATCCTAACTTTTTTTTTTGTGTGGATAAGATGGAGCTTATCGTAACTTTTTTTTTCTTTATTGGATAAGATGAGCTTATCCTATTTAGATCAATTCTGACCACTCATTACTCGTACGACTAGAAAACAAAACAATCCATCAAATTTAGATGGTTTTGGTAAATTTTCATAATAAATAATTCATAATAAATTATAATAAATGATACAACATGAATCGGGCCTACGATTTCGTCCCGAAACATTTGACTTTTATGTACCGCTAACAAATGTGCCACGTACGATCGGTTGATGTCATTTGGATAGATTTTTTGAATTTAAAATATGATATATATTTAACATTATTTAATTTGATAATTAAAGTTCAATAATTCATAATTTGAATTGTTACTTGATGAAGTTTAATTTCAGTTGGGAATATGCACAGCTATGATCTTTAATATCATCCACAAGAATCTCACCAAAAAAATAAAGAAATAAAAAAGAATTCACTTTAATTAATCACGCAATCTACATACGTGGTCCTGTATAAACAAAATGAACTTATCGAAATTCATAACATAAACATATAAATTTAAGCAAAAATTATTGCAATATAATGTAGAAAACTGTATTATAAATATCATCTAATTTGAATAATAACATATTAACGTTGGTAGAATATTCGTATTACGAATTGCAATTCTAAAAGCCCATTGCCTCCAGTTGGAGATGAAAGAGAATGGGAAGAAGTTTGATATCCCATATGTATAGAGCCCCCTCATTCCTCATGAGATTGTCTTCTCTTTATGTTCCCTTAGTTGGGAAAATATTTATATGTATTTAATTTAGGCCTTTTTATACATAAACTTAATATTAAATCACACTAATTTTTAAATAAAAAAAAAATTAAACTAATATACCAACTATTTTAGATCAATCATATTGAGCTGATCCATAAATGGAGCATTTGTCCATACAAACATTTTCCTCCTGGTTCAAGAACAAGTTAAAAGTCATCGTGGAGCAGATGCCCAACCAAGTTCAAGGTTAGAGCATTCTGAATGGTGGTTAATACTCTGTGTGAGACAAACAACGACCAGAGATTTTCCTGTCTTTTTTAGGCAAAAAACGTCATGAAGAACATGTATATATGCTCTGTTGTACACTACTTTTTTGTTGGTTTTCGTGGTCAGTAGTTCAAGTCTTCAAGTTTATATTGCCTGAAATTTTGCCAATACAACCGTTAATACTGAACTAAATTTGTAATTACATATTTGAATGCTTGCAACAGTTCGTTTAAAGTTTTTTTTGTGTTAAGTAGTGCGAGTAGAATGTAACTAGGTGCTATATTGCCAATACATACACTCGTTCCCATATCTGACCACGCTTTTCGATTACGTTTACAGTTTGATTATTATTTCTTTAAAAAAAAATTAAAAATATTCTTAAAATATGAAAGAAAGTGTAAAAAGTATTTGAATGCGATTTTCTTTATGGTTTAATCATAAAATAACGTGAAATAAATTCAAGCTTAAATAATCAAAATATGTAAGATATATTT
This sequence comes from Haberlea rhodopensis, assembly GCA_907163345.1. NCBI lineage: Eukaryota > Viridiplantae > Streptophyta > Magnoliopsida > Lamiales > Gesneriaceae > Haberlea > Haberlea rhodopensis. Next base: position 1,201,132 of record CAJQUN010000010.1, on the reverse strand, counting down.
GTTGATTATTAATATAAATTATAACACCTCTATTTATATAAACAAGACTCTTATAGCTTAGTGGTTGAAGCTAATTATTAAAGTTAGGGGTCATGAGTTCAAATGTACACCCCACAAGGACTTTCGATTTGGCCGCCGCTATCTCTATATTTTAGAAAATTACGACTCTTATCCGGTCTGCCTATAGATGGGCCGGTTACAGGTCCGACCCATCGAACCGTTGACCACTGGTCGATTCAGGGATGGACAGGTTACAGGTTCGACCTGTCGAACCGTTGACATGGTATACCGGCCCGTTGACCACTAGCCGATTCAGGGTTATTTATGACTCTTGGTTAGGGGTGTAAACGAATCGAACATGTTCGAACTTTTTTTCGAGCCCAAATTACTTTGTTCAATAGTTCGCGAGCCGCTCACGAACTTTAATATTTTATTAATATAATATAATTATATATTAAATAAATATATTTCGAACCATTAGGGTATTTATTTTCGAGCAATAATTCGAATAGCTCGCGAATATGTTTGAACCTTTTCGAGCCGAACTCGAGCCCAAATTACTTTGTTCAATAGTTCGCGAGCCGCTCACGAACTTTAATATCATATTAATATAATATAATTATATATTAAATAAATATATTTCGAACCTTTCGGGTATTTATTTTCGAGCAATAATTCGAATAGCTCGCGAACATGTTCGAACCTTTTCGAGCCGAACTCGAACTCGAACTTTGATTCGAGCCGAACTCGAGGCAAATTTATAAAACTATCTGAACTTCGAATCGAACTCGAGCTCGAATATAACTATTTCGAGCCGAATTCGAACATTAAAATTTTCTGCATATTCGGCTCGATTCGATTCGTTTACACCCCTACTCTTGGTCGGGTCTACTCAATCCAACTCATTTAAAGAGCAACAATTCAAAATCTTTATTTAAAGAGTCAAAATTGTAGCGGATTAACATCAACTTCTATCACTCTGCAGGCCAATTCGATCCTACGTGTTATTGCCTCTCATCAACTTTTCTTGTAGAGAAAAACCATCATTGTGGTTCGAATCCTAAAGTCCCAACCTTGCATGTAACCAATTGTTGACCTCATCCATCTCCTTAGGCACTGTATAATGACCGATCCTGAACAGCAAAACGAACTAAATACAGGTAACTGCTGCTGAGATAACCGAATCTTAATCAGAAGAAGAAAATCTTAAATACCCGTCATAGGATTTAAAGGCTACATTTCGAAATCCAGCTTGACTCAATGTATGATAGGACCTTTCCCCATATTTGTGAGGAACCACTTCATCACCTGTCCAAGAATCCAATGATGAAGCCTTTTGTATCATCTGCCTGCTGCTCGTTAATATTAATCATCTTTCGTTCAAAAAAGAAAAGTACGTGCAAAATTTGTACCATATTTTATAAACATCGACCATTTTAGGCACGGGATGTAACTAATGATATGTAGTATTACATGCTTTTAACAAAAAAACAAGACATACAAAGTCCATGGGAAAGCAATATTGGTAGATATGAAGCACGTCTTGCAGCCTCATGGGACTCCTCAATCTTATGCCTCATACTCCTGAAACAACAAATGTAATGAGGTTAAGAAGAAACAGTTATTTGGGTATTTATCCTACTTCTTGATTATAGTATGTGATATGTGATAATGGTGGACACAGGCTTTTAAATGTTTTATCTGAGGTTATAACATTTATATGATTGAGAAGAACATAGAACTCAACCTAGCACAGGGAAGCCAACCGCTCAGACCAACGATAGCCCTCAGGTTAACCGGGTATGGGTTGCCGTTTCCATATTCTCCCTGAGCGAAACAAGTAGCAGAATAGAGAGCAGTTGCAGCACCCATACTAAAGCCTCCAATACCAACTTTAACTGCAGTAGAAATATTAACCGGGGACTATAATAAGCAAATCCAATTCTATGTTTGAAGACTATAATAAGCATATCCAATTCTATGATTTCCTCTCAAAACAAGGAAATATGGATTTTGGCATATATGATGATGAAGAAATGACAAGTGTCAATAATTGTTCTCAAGCCAGTGCTTCGGCAATTGGCAAATGCAATTTAGCCTGTCGAACACCGATAAAATCTGAGTTGTACTGCTATTGTCAGTTATGGCTCGATCAAAAAACAAGTCCTCTGTGCTACAGTGTAGAATAAGGATTTGAAAAGTAAAGAATATTACTGTCAGCAGGCTCTGTAGACAAGAAGTTAGCGATATGTGCTGCTGAAGCATCTAAACCTTCAAAATCATCTGGACCATCTTCAGAAAGCTCTCCCACATCAAACCCTGATAAATAATCATGCCGCACATTGATCAAACTCACTTTTAAAATAAATGTATCCATGAACTTGAATTCAAATATCTTCTTATTTATTTTTTTCTCTTACATGCAGTACAAGGAAATCCGCCAAGTATAGCCACAGGGCGAGTTGGGGCAGTAGGGCATATCCATTTTATCTGCATGATAAAGTTTAAACCATACATTGAATTCTTGAAAAGGGTTCAGTTTAGTTGTAGCGACATAGAGTACAAATGCACACGTAACAGAATCTGTCAGATGATGTTTTAAGAAACTGAGGCTTACATTCGGCAGGGGAAGATTTTCCAATTGTTGTGACCAACTGCAGAAACAAATATAGAACAAGATCACTTATATTTATTTAATTCATGTAAGGTGCTTAAGAACCCGAGTCTGTCTTAAATCTGCATATAGTTTTAGCATTTGCATTATCTTCTGAAATAAGTACTGACCGTCGATAACAAACTACTTTTCACAGCACAAGTTAAGTTTACAAGAGAAAGAGGTGTACATAAAAACTAGTAGTGGAGATGAACTGATGAAGTTAAATTTGCTATAGTTGGAAAAAAATAAGCATGTTAAAAAAATAAGCAAGAAAATAACATACTTCCAAATCTTGTGAATATTCTCAAGCAAAAATTGTTTCTTCTGCTTGTATAGTGACTAGTGAGTTAAAACATTGAAAGCGAAGTAGTGGCCCCGTAGAAACATATAAGAATGAGGGCATATATGATATAATATTACATAATCAAAATATAGAAAAACTGAAATAGAGTTCAAGTTTTGAGGTGCCACTTTTTTCTAGGAAATAAAAAATTCGTTTGAGTGGAGCAATTGACCCTTTTTGCTTGGTTTATCCTTGCAGAATCTTACCTCATAGGATTGAGTGTAGCCATTGACATTTGGCTTCGATAAACTTTTCTTATCCCCCTTTTGTGATAAAAAGGCTCATTTATTTCCTCTCCACTTTATGATAAAGTAACAACCAATTTCCGGAGAATAAGAAAATATCAGCGAGATTTTGCTGCTGTGAAGTCTGTGGACACATTATCCCATAGGCCCATGCTAATTTAAGGTTGTCTATTATTCGGCATCTACGAATAATGATAGACCAATATGCGCCTCACCCTTTTATTTTCAACATTATTGATTAGACTAGAATGTTCCTCAATAAAAAAACTTCTTCAAGAAAAGTTTGGCAATTTGGTAAAGTTGAGATTTTGCAAATGCATCGGATTGAGTTCACTGGTTTTTTATGAAGTGTATGTAACAGAGAAAATGGTCAAAAGGGTAGTTTTGGTATCTCAAATTGATTCAGTTGATTATAACGCCCTTGATGATTAGGAAAAAGGATCGAAAAAAAGAGATTTTTACCTGGAGCCATTGTCACCAAGGCCATGCAACCAAATTATTGTAGCTTGATGTTTCCCCTTAGGCCTAACCACATATGTCCTCCCAAATTCAAGTGTTTTTCTTGCTGTTCTACTCCCTGATAATTATTGTTTACAGAATCAGCTCTCCACTATTGAATTCAAGGAAGGTAAATGACAAATTTGGGATGTGGGATAGGGCTGTAAGAGCAAAAAATTCCCGTTGTTATCTTCTATCTGGTTACTTAAGTTGAAGAACGATCAAAACATGTACTTCTAAAATATTTTAGCTGGACTGTATTATAGCTTCGGGTAAAATCGGATAAACAGTTGCAGTGTCTATCATAGCTCTTGGCAGGTGGTAAAACAGAGAGCCAAATTTATATGTATGAAGTATTTGAGCCAGTAGCTTTTGGCAGAACAGAGGAACTGGATACAAAATAAAGATATAAAAGATAGAAGAGAACTAAATGACACTTTCTTCTGCTTCGTGAAAAATGCTTCTCAAAATGTGATGATGAGTAACTTCACTCATCCAATAGTAAATTTAGCCACAAGTGCACAACCCTTTAATGATTTTACGTTGAACGACAGATATCCAAGAAAAAGATTTCAAGAAAGATGGAATCTTGATGTTTACCAGAGCCCATTGATGAATTTGAATAGCTCATTCCGGCCAACAAAAGATGAACCTCCGAATTCTCGAGAATCCCCTTTAACAATGTGTAGTGAAATGAGCTACAAACTTGTGTAATGTAGGCAACAGCAACAGAGACTCCTGTATTTATATTCAAAAGGGTTTAGATGAAAATGGAATAAAACAGCTGCACATTACCTAGCTAGAAACTCGAGAGAGAGAGAGAGAGAGAGAGAGAGAGAGAGAGAGAGAGAGAGAATGGGGGCATCCATGAAAAGGAAATGTAATGAAAAGGGCACAAAACAACCAATCTTTTCATCTGCAAAGAGAGAATCAAACAAGCAAAAGTATATAGCTATTAAATAGAGTTATAATTCATTCAATACATAATTTCCCTGAACCGTTCAGGTTGAAGGGAAATTGTCCCCCTTACGTGGCCCTGCAAAATGACTCGGTACGCAGGATACTATTAACTTGTAAATTACCATTTCATTTGACAAAACTCATTAAACTGAATGTTACGGAAAGAGACTAGATTACTAGGATTCCAGTTGTGATGAATAACACTAATGATATGTGTCACGCCCCGAGACCGGGGTCAATAACACCGGCATTGATTTCCATTACAACTAGGAAACCAATAAGCCTCGTAATATCATAACAACTGAAAACCAGTCTATATTCCATAAATAAAGAAATCATTGTCTTTACAACTGAATTGAAAACGTGAAACTAAAACTTAAAAACTGAATAAATAAAATTGTCTTTAAAACTTGGAAAACTTATAAAACAATAAAATCTTGAACTACGCAGCGGACTTGATTCACCAACCCCAGAATTGGTGCTCTTCTTCTTGCTCTAATTCTTCTTCGGCTTTATCTGGGGATGTAGAGTAAGGGTTGAGTGCTTTGGTAAACACTCAGCAAGTGGGGGACAATCGATATCATACATATAAATAATTTTCATAAACTTGGATCATAAAACTTGCATAAACCGATATGAATGTATCTTAACATACTTGGTTGCCCTTACGAGCCATGACATAACATATCGTTTCATAATTTTCATATACTTAAGCACAGTAAAGCATTCTACTCTCTTCTTGGTATTGATATCAGTCTCTAGACTTAACCCTCCTAGAGATGAGGTCATAACATCGGCTAACCCACGAATAAAGGGTCTGGATAATCCAGAAACAACGGATTACCACCGTATAAGGTTCTTTTAGCGGTTACACCCCACCGCATCAGGGTCATGGGGATCCAAATCCAATTAGATTTCGAGTTTAGCGTGCTTACAAAATAATACTTTCATAATTTCAACATAATACATATCGATTGGGATTTCAAAACATACTATATGATTTTAGAAACGAAACGAATATATATAACAAAAGCCCACTTACAGTGCTTGGAATCGTGCTTGATTGATCAAAGGTAAGAAGTGAATGGGTTCTTATCTTCCTTGGCTTTCGAACAACACGAGTAGGCTGCCAAAAGCTTGAACCAAATCAGGGAGCTCTCGATCCAGATTCTTCAAAACCAATCGAATTCGAGACAGAACTTTAATCAGCTTTTGGTTTGGAATTTGGACAGGAACTTGCTTAGTTTGAGGGAAGAGCTTCGAATAATAATGCTTAAAGGTTTCTGGGAACACAGACTACAAGCCACAGCTTGATCTCACTTGGTTTAGATTGCTGAAAATCGAAAGGATTGTCAATAGAATGCTAAGCAACGTTTGAACAGCTTCTGGGAACAAGTCACGGCCTTGGGTTGTGATTTTCGAAGGAATTTAGCAACTCGATTTGTTGGACAGAAACCGTGGGTTCTCTGCTTTTGGTGGAAGGATTTTTTTGATGGCTTATTATCTACTTTCGAATCCAGAATGTTGAAGAGTGATTCTGGAACAGGAGGTGCAGAGCTTCGGTTTAAAGGATGGGGATTTCTTCTCGCTTTTGATGGCTGGAAGGAGATGGTTTTCGAGTGTAAAATCACCACTGAAGCTTGCTCTATTTATAGGCAAAAGTGGAGGCTAAGTTGAGGTGTTGGAGTAGGATTCCTAATCGAAATTATAGGGATGAAATCTGTGCAGATGCGTGAAGGTTAAAGAGCAGATTTGCTTTGATCATGACGCTGCTGAGGAGGTGGAAGAATTCGAAATTGATCAGCCTGATTTCATGAAATTCTTGACAAGGTTTATCGAGAGATTTAAGGGGAAGTATGAGGGTTTTAGAGGGGCACAATCTCGCAATTGTTGGCTAACAATCTGTGCAAGATCATGAACGATTCGATCGCAGATTAGCTTGGATAGGTCTCGGATTCAGATTTGGTTCTGGATGAAGTTGGAGAGGTGGGACAACTTGGAACTTTGCAGTTTAAATTAATGGACTTCTTTGCCAAGAGTTTCAAGGAGATGAATGAGGAGTTTTGGAATAAATTTCTTTGATAAAGGAGGAGCAATTCGATGCAAAGTCTGGAGGTGCAGATCCGATTCTGTTTGATCCAAAGTTGCTGAGATTTGATGGTTTAAAAGATGAGATTGAGATGGATAAGGACTCCTTGAAGGATTGAAACTCTATGCTAGAGTTTAGAATTTTTTAAACTCTTTTTATCAAGTTTTAGTTATCCAATAATTAAAATTCCGGGTCTTTACATCCCTCCCTCCTTATTGGAAGTTTCGTCCTCGAAACTCGAGTCAACTTGATCTTGGAAAAGGTAGGGGTATTTCTCCCGCATTGATTCTTCCATTTCCCAAGTAGCTTCTCTTTCCGTATGGTTTGACCATTGGACCTTGACGTAAGGAATGGTTCTTCTTCTCAGAACTTGGTCCTTGGTATCCAGAATACGGATTGGGATTTCTTCGTATTTCAATGTTTCGTCCAAATTCCCTTGAGTTACTAGGGGTTCTGCTTCCAGTACATGGCTTGGGTCAGCAATGTATTTCCTTAGTTGTGATACGTGGAAGACATTGTGAATTCTTGACAGATTTGGCGGTAGTGCTATTTTATATGCTAGCGTTCCCACCTTTTCTAGAACTTCAAATGGTCCCACATATCTTGGGTTCAACTTTCCCTTTTTGTCGAATCTAATTACTCCTTTCATTGGTGAAATCTTTACGTAGACCTTTTCACCAATCTCTATATCCACTGGTCTCCTTTTCAGATCAGCCCAACTTTTCTGTCGGTCCTGGGCTGTCTTAAGTCTATCTCTGATAATAGCTATCTTGTCGGTAGTAGCTTGTACTAACTCCGGTCCGGTGATAGCTCTTTCTCCTACTTCATCCCAGTATAAGGGTGATCGGCATTTGCGCCCATAGAGTGCTTCGTATGGCGCCATCCCAATGCTACTAGGATAACTGTTATTGTAAGCAAACTCGACTAGCGGTAACAGTTCGCTCCAATTTGCTGTGAAGTCTAATACGCAAGCTCTTAGCATGTCTTCGAGGGTTTGGATAGTCCTCTCTGTCTGGCCATCGGTTTGTGGGTGATAGGCCGTGCTAAGAGTCACTTTACTTCCCATAGCTTGCTGAAAGCTTTTCCAGAAACGCGACACGAATCTAGGGTCTCTGTCGGATAGGATGCTTACTGGGACTCCATGCAATCTCACTATATTGTCCATATATAGAGTTGCCAATTTATCCAAATTGTAGTTCATACGGACAGGTAGAAAGTGTGCTGACTTGGTTAGTCTATCAACAATTACCCATATTCAGTCATGGCTCTGCTTTGACTTTGGTAGTCCCACGACAAAATCCATGGAGATGTGATCCCATTTCCATTCCGGGATTTCCAGAGGTTGAAGAAGTCCTCCGAGTCTCTGATGCTCAGCTTTCACTTGCTGACATACTAAGCATCGGGCAACAAATTCGGCTACGTCCTTTTTCATTGCGTTCCACCAAAACTTTCCTTCAGATCCTTGTACATCTTTGTACTCCCAGGGTGGACTGAAAACTTTGACTTGTGCGCTTCAGACATTACTTCTTGTCTTATGTTGTTCACATCTGGCACGCACAATCGTCTTTTCATCCACAGGATTCCCTTGTTATCGATCTCAATGTCAGTAATTTCCTTCTCCCTGACTTGTTCTTTTAGCTTGGTTAGGCTCGGATCTTGATCTTGGCTTAGCTTGATGGTCTCTCGAAGACAAGGTTGAGCTGAGACCGTAGCTAAGATTATTTTCCCTTTGCCTTTCCGGCTCAAAGCATCTGCTACTTTGTTTGCCTTGCCGGGATGGTAGCTAATAGTGAGATCGTAGTCTTTTAGAAGTTCGATCCATCGTCTCTGCCTCATGTTGAGTTCCTTTTGAGTGAACAAGTACTTGAGGATTTGATGGTCCGTGAACACTTCGCACTTGGCGCCATACAGATAGTGTCTCCAAATCTTCAAGGCGAACACTACTGCGGCTAACTCGAGGTCATGCGTAGGGTAGTTTTGCTCATGGGGCTTGAGCTGTCTTGATGCATAAGCAATCACTCTTCCTTCCTGCATGAGTACACATCCTAGTCCTTCTTTAGATGCATCACTATAAATAGTGAAACTCATGTCTTCAGTTGGTAATACCAGTACAGGTGCAGATGAGAGCTTTTCCTTTAAAGTCTCAAAGCTCTTCTCACATTCTTCACTCCATATGAACTTTGCGTTCTTTTGTGTGAGCTTTGTAAGAGGTACTGCTATTGACGAAAATCCTTCGACAAACTTCCGGTAGTAACCAGCTAATCCCAAGAAGCTTCGGATTTCAGTCACTGTCGTTGGTCTAGGCCAATCTACAACTGCCTCTACCTTTTAGGGTCCACTGACACGCCTTCTTTTGATATGATGTGTCCTAAGAAAGATACGCTTTCTAGCCAAAATTCACATTTATTAAATTTGGCGTAGAGCTCCTTCTCTCTCAATGTCTGTAGAGTGAGGCGAAGATGTTGTTCGTGTTCCTCATTGCTCGACGAGTAAATGAGTATGTCGTCGATGAACACTACTACAAAGTCATCCAGGAATGGCTTGAATACACGATTCATTAAATCCATGAATACGGCTGGCGCGTTTGTTAAGCCAAATGGCATTACCGTGAACTCGCAATGGCCATACCGTGTTCTAAATGCGGTTTTCGGCACGTCTTCTGCTTTAATCTTTAGTTGGTGATAGCTTGTCCTTAAATCGAGCTTGGAAAACACTTTAGCGCCTTTGAGTTGATCGAACAGGTCATCTATCCTTGGAAGAGGGTACTTGTTCTTGATTGTGATCTTATTCAGCTCTCTGTAGTCGATACACAATCTCATGCTCCCGTCTTTCTTCTTTACAAACAACACTGGAGCTCCCCATGGGGATACACTTGGTCTGATTTGTTTCTTGTCCAATAACTCCTGCAGTTGTTCCTTAAGTTCCTTCAGTTCGGCTGGAGCCATTCGGTATGGTGCCTTAGAAATTGGTGTAGCGCCTGGCACCAAATTAATATCAAATTCCAATTCTCGGTTTGGAACAGAACCGGGCAGCTCTTCAGGAAAGACATCCGGAAATTCTTGTACAACGGGTATGTCTTCTATCCTGGGTTCATCTTCCTCTTTAACCTCGCTTATTGTAGCTAGGTAAACTTCTTCACCGTTCTTCACGGCTTTCCAGGTTTGTGCTGCTGACAGAAGGAATTTTCGTTCCTTAGTTTTGTCGTGGTATACGATCTCTTCCTCGTCTGGAGTCCGTAGTTTAATATTCTTGTTACGGCAGTCTACTACTCCATGATGTTTGGATAGCCAATCCATTCCCAATATAACATCAAAATCCACCATTTTGAGTTGAATTAGCTCAGCATTAAACTTGATTTTATTAATACTAAGATTATAATTTCGGTGTATGCTATGTGCTATAAGGGTCTTATTGGCTGGTGTTGCTACGTTATATGGTTCACTAAGCAGTTCAGGCTTAAGGGCTAGTTTCTTAGTAAACCTCTTAGATATAAACGAATGCGTGGCACCACAATCAAACAAAGTATACGCAGGTAATTCGTTTAAATAAATGGTACCTGCCACAACGTCGTTTGCGTCCTCGGCCTCTTCTCGCGTTATAGCAAACACTCTGGCGTTCGGCTTAGTCTCATTTGGTTTACTAGGAGGGCCGTTATTCCTTACAGTCGTCCCCCTCATATCAGGTTCGGGACACTCAGCAATTTGGTGGCCTGTCTTCCCACATCGGAAACATGCACCTTTTCCTCTGAGACATTCTCCTAGATGGTTGAATCCACAGTTCGAACACTTAGGGTACCTCTGTTGAGTTTGGCCTACTGTGGGTCCCCTTTGCTGGTTGCTGGACGGACTAGGCCTCTTGAAGTTTTGATTACTAGAGGTATGCTGATTGGTGGAGGGTCGCTTGCGTTTAAATTCTTCCTCGCGACGCTTTATGTCTGCTTCAGCCCTGATGGCGGCTCCCATTAAATCTCCGAAATTGGTTGTCTCGAAAATTGCCAGGGCGGATTGGATTCGACTATTCAGTCCGATCCTGAAGCGATGTAGCTTAAGGGATTCGTCTGCCATGATACTCGGTGCATACGTTCCCAGCGAGTTAAACCTTGCGGTATAATCCACCACTGTCATATCTGGAGTCTGTGTCAGGTTTTCAAACTCTCGCAGCTTCTGGTTCTGGACCGCAGTTGGAAAGTACTGCTTCAGAAATGTGCTCCGGAACCTTTGCCATGTAACTGGTCCCGCTTCTAGCATAAGTGGTGACACGTTTTCCCACCACTTCCTAGCTTGGTCGATAAGAAAAGACGTGGTAACTTCCACCTTGATATCATCTGGTACCTCCAACAGTCTATGGTGGTTCTCTATTTGCTTCAGCCAGTTCTGGGCCATCTCCGAGTCTGAGTTGCCATCAAAGGTTGGAACTCTGTTCTTCTGCAACGATTCATAGTGGTACTTTACACCTTGCGGACGTGCTGGCTGTGCTTGAGGTTGATTAACAGCAGGGTTATTCAAACCTTGAAGTGTTGTGGCCACAATGGTGGCTATTGCTGTCAAGTCTTCACGACTTAGTCCCACCCTCGGAGGTTGTGGCGGTGCAGGTGGAGGATTCTGATTTCCATTAGTTCTCTCCTCATTAGAGTTGGGAGGAACAACATAGTTTGGATTACAGTTGTTGCGGGTTGGACGTCCGGCCATTTCCTACAATATATAAAGATCTAAAATCTTTGCGCAGAAGGTATAACGATAGCAGAAAGATAAAGAAGACATGATAAACAAAAATGATACTTTTATTAATCACTGGAAAAATGTTTATCACAACTACTGAAAAGGAAAATGCTGAACATTGAAATAAAATGAAAACCAAACTCCTAAACAAAGCTTCTAAGAACTATGGATCTATCACTTCTCCACTTCATAATTCTTCTACGACATCTTCCTGCATGGGTTCTTCCTCAGGGTCTTCGTCTGAATCTTCATCTGAATCGACAACATCCAGAAGATTTCTCATGTGATCATTGGCTTCCCTTAGATCACTGTTGACATTCAGGAGATGAGTGACTATACCCCAGTAACCATTGCTTCTTACAGACAGGCGATGGTTCGTATTTTGAAGTGTGAGAATATGATCAGCCATTTGATCCAACTGCTGTCTTTGGACTACGCATTTTTCCTCTGCAGTCCTATGGAGTTCGTCTTTTCTAGCTACTTCTTCCTTAGATTCCTCAAGCTGCTCATTAGCTTGATGATGATAGTAGCTAATTCTATGGACATCGCCTCTCAGATGTTCCGCAACTTCTATCAGTTCAGCTTTAGCTTCCTTGAGCTTCTCAATTTCTTGCTCCATACTGAGAATCTGGACAGATTGCGCTCGGGTTGTGATCACCTAAACCCAAACACGGAATTAAATACTTGACAAATCATAAAATCAAGTATTAAAAGCGAGAATTCGAATTCTGGAAATTTTTTTTTTTTTTTTTTTTTTAAAATCGAAAATTAGGGTTTATAATCGAAAATTAGGGTTTCGAAATTAATCCCTAATCGGAGCTTGAAATCTGAAATTGGCAGAGGTTAAATGATCGAATTGCTTGGAAGATCTCACGAAAATTTTTAATTTCAAAAACGATCAAGGTACGATCTGTAAATCGGGAAAACGAAATAATTTGGGGGTTAGGGTTCTTGAGCTTCGAACGAGAAATTGATCGGGCAAACAAAGTCCGATCGACATGAAATTTTGGCAGAAGGATCGACTGGAAGAGGCGGTCCCAATGGTATACTCGTCGACGGCTATCGTGGCGGCAGGCGGCGGCGACGGCTTGAAGCTAGGGCTTACTATACGAAAATCGAAAAAATTCTTAAAATAATTCTTAAAAATCGATTTTTTTTTCGAAAATAAAATTTTAAAAACAGAAACTGGAAATTTTAAGAATTCAAAAATTTTCGTATTCATGTGATTAATCAGATTGGACTTCTGATTATCGTAATTATCATGAAACAACAATTTTCACCCAACTGTATTTATTTCTCCAGTTGGTCTATTTCAACCGGAATTTTCTTCTAGTTATTTCCTTAACTAGAATACTTTTCCCAGCGGGATTATGGAACCTGGCTAGCTCTGATACCACTAAAATGTCACGCCCCGAGACCGGGGTCAATAACACCGGCATTGATTTCCATTACAACTAGGAAACCAATAAGCCTCGTAATATCATAACAACTGAAAACCAGTCTATATTCCATAAATAAAGAAATCATTGTCTTTACAACTGAATTGAAAACGTGAAACTAAAACTTAAAAACTGAATAAATAAAATTGTCTTTAAAACCTGGAAAACTTATAAAACAATAAAATCTTGAACTACGCAGCGGACTTGATTCACCAACCCCAGAATTGGTGCTCTTCTTCTTGCTCTAATTCTTCTTCGGCTTTATCTGGGGATGTAGAGTAAGGGTTGAGTGCTTTGGTAAACACTCAGCAAGTGGGGGACAATCGATATCATACATATAAATAATTTTCATAAACTTGGATCATAAAACTTGCATAAACCGATATGAATGTATCTTAACATACTTGGTTGCCCTTACGAGCCATGACATAACATATCGTTTCATAATTTTCATATACTTAAGCACAGTAAAGCATTCTACTCTCTTCTTGGTATTGATATCAGTCTCTAGACTTAACCCTCCTAGAGATGAGGTCATAACATCGGCTAACCCACGAATAAAGGGTCTGGATAATCCAGAAACAACGGATTACCACCGTATAAGGTTCTTTTAGCGGTTACACCCCACCGCATCAGGGTCATGGGGATCCAAATCCAATTAGATTTCGAGTTTAGCGTGCTTACAAAATAATACTTTCATAATTTCAACATAATACATATCGATTGGGATTTCAAAACATACTATATGATTTTAGAAAACGAAACGAATATATATAACAAAAGCCCACTTACAGTGCTTGGAATCGTGCTTGATTGATCAAAGGTAAGAAGTGAATGGGTTCTTATCTTCCTTGGCTTTCGAACAACACGAGTAGGCTGCCAAAAGCTTGAACCAAATCAGGGAGCTCTCGATCCAGATTCTTCAAAACCAATCGAATTCGAGACAGAACTTTAATCAGCTTTTGGTTTGGAATTTGGACAGGAACTTGCTTAGTTTGAGGGAAGAGCTTCGAATAATAATGCTTAAAGGTTTCTGGGAACACAGACTACAAGCCACAGCTTGATCTCACTTGGTTTAGATTGCTGAAAATCGAAAGGATTGTCAATAGAATGCTAAGCAAAGTTTGAACAGCTTCTGGGAACAAGTCACGGCCTTGGGTTGTGATTTTCGAAGGAATTTAGCAACTCGATTTGTTGGACAGAAACCGTGGGTTCTCTGCTTTTGGTGGAAGGATTTTTTTGATGGCTTATTATCTACTTTCGAATCCAGAATGTTGAAGAGTGATTCTGGAACAGGAGGTGCAGAGCTTCGGTTTAAAGGATGGGGATTTCTTCTCGCTTTTGATGGCTGGAAGGAGATGGTTTTCGAGTGTAAAATCACCACTGAAGCTTGCTCTATTTATAGGCAAAAGTGGAGGCTAAGTTGAGGTGTTGGAGTAGGATTCCTAATCGAAATTATAGGGATGAAATCTGTGCAGATGCGTGAAGGTTAAAGAGCAGATTTGCTTTGATCATGACGCTGCTGAGGAGGTGGAAGAATTCGAAATTGATCAGCCTGATTTCATGAAATTCTTGACAAGGTTTATCGAGAGATTTAAGGGGAAGTATGAGGGTTTTAGAGGGGCACAATCTCGCAATTGTTGGCTAACAATCTGTGCAAGATCATGAACGATTCGATCGCAGATTAGCTTGGATAGGTCTCGGATTCAGATTTGGTTCTGGATGAAGTTGGAGAGGTGGGACAACTTGGAACTTAGCAGTTTAAATTAATGGACTTCTTTGCCAAGAGTTTCAAGGAGATGAATGAGGAGTTTTGGAATAAATTTCTTTGATAAAGGAGGAGCAATTCGATGCAAAGTCTGGAGGTGCAGATCCGATTCTGTTTGATCCAAAGTTGCTGAGATTTGATGGTTTAAAAGATGAGATTGAGATGGATAAGGACTCCTTGAAGGATTGAAACTCTATGCTAGAGTTTAGAATTTTTTAAACTCTTTTTATCAAGTTTTAGTTATCCAATAATTAAAATTCCGGGTCTTTACAATATGGACACGATAACAACCACATCAAAACATTGTATACAATGCAGCAGGGATGAAAACAGTGTTTAAAATTATCTGGGGCTGACTGCGTATCAAGTAGAGCTAAAATGCTAACATTATTCTGAAAGTAGGGCTAAAGGACGAAATTTTCGAAAATTCAAACTATTTTTTTAAAATTTACATGGGGCTAGGGGTATAAGGCTAGCTCCGCCCCTGACGATGCAGTGATGATTACAATAATTTTATTTTATATTGAATGAAATGATAAAAGTTCGAACAACCATAACATTCATCGAAGTTGTGGACCATGGGTTGACAAGCATTCATGCCATAATCTCCCTGAACCGTTGAGGTTGGAGAGCCTAAATTTTCAGCATAGAAGAGAATCTAGTCTTGCTTGGCAGTGGCAATTAAATAAGCATCCCACGAGGCACGAGCTTACAAGTTCAAGAATATTTCTGAAAACAATATGGAATAATTTCAATTTGTGGGAAGAAAATATTTATTCTTTATTTCAATCATTTGTTTATGTATTTCCTGTGATTGATGGAGCCATTATCTCGATTGTGAATTTCAACTGTCCAATTTCTCATCACCACGCCCAAGTATATTTCTGACACTATTGAGTTTGTTATTGAATAGTCCTCGAGTGGATTTATTGGTTGCTATCTCATAAACAGTATTATCTTACAATGGTTTGATATACATTAAGGGCAATGTCTTAAGAATATCATCAAATCAATCCTCAGAGAGAGTGAGATATTCGTCATAATTATCTTCAACCATCTCAAATTTTTATATTTTATATATTGTACATAAATAAAAATGAATTTATTTCTTTATATTTTAAAAATCTTGCGGTATAGTACCAAAGTATATAGCTATGAACACAATAACGAATATGATGCAAAAGCTGCATAGAATTCATGGTTGGGTTGAAAACTTGGAAGTATTAGGAAAAGTAAGTTAACTTTATCTTTTTTATCTTGTTATCTATGCTTTTGTTGATTGCAATTAATTTTGTCCGTCGATGACTAATTATAATTTATATGATTAAAATTTATATATACTGTAGTTAAAATAGTTGTTTTCATAAATCGTTAAATAACTTATGGAACATAAATTTGAATAGAAATTACTAAGGCACTATTTGATATGATGTATGAGATGTGATATGTGAAGGATGAATAATAAAAAATCATGACTCATCTTATAAATGTACATTTTTGTCAGAGTTGAAATGCAAACTGATTATATTTGACATTATTTAATTTTTTTTGGGTAAAATAATGAATATTTAAATCATTGTTATTTTGAAAATTGTCAGCTCAACCTCCTAACAAAGTTAGAAGAGTATTTGCCTTTGCTGGAGGGCCCTCACTAGGAGATTTACCAATAAGTGGGCCGAATCAGAATGGATTCTGTGGCCCATTAAATAGTCCTTAACCTCGTCAGCAAGTGGGCCCATTTTATTTAATAATTAGGGCAGAGTTCAGGCCGGTACCATATGCTAAATTTTATTCATTCTAGTTCCGAAAAAAAACTTGCAATCATTTAAGTCCACTTTAAGTTAAAATGATAAAAGTGCCCTTAATAAAAAAAGGCGGCAATCTCAGAAATTTCATGACTGCGATTCAAATCTCCTCGTAAATCTCTCTAGCCAGTTACGATTTTTTTACAGTTGGTTTTCCTCTTCATATCTTCGATTTTCATTACATCACTTCGTTCCAATTTTTTTTTTTTCAAATCTGATATGTGTGGTGTGTATATATATGTGTGTGTATATATATATGATTCATTGATGTTCGTATTTTTTTGCTCATTTCCATAATTTACAACCTGAAAATTGTAACGAAGAAGATGACACATAGAAAAATTAATTGGTGCACTAAAATTATAAAAAGTAATTGGTGCACGAAAATTATGAAAAATAACTGATGCACAAAAATTATTAAAAGTAACTGGTGCACCAAAATTGAAAATCAGTAATTGATGCACGCAAATTAAAATCAGTAAGTGATGTACTAAACATATAAAAAGTATGTGATGTATGAACCAGTTATAGTATTTCATGCACAAGTTATAGTATTTCGTGCACCAGTTGTTTTTTTACAAATTTTATGCATCAATTAATTAACACAAAGTTCGTGCACCAGTGTTGTATTTTCATGCATCAGTGTTATATTTCGTGCATCAAGGTTATAGTTTCGTGCATCAGTTACTTTTTTATGATTTTCGTGCACCAACGTTATATTTTCGTGCACCAATTTTTTTTAAACTTTCGTGCACCAGTAATTGATGCACGAAAATTGAAAATCAGTAACTGATGCACGAAAAATAAAATCAGTAACTGATGCACGAAAATTGAAAATCAGTAATTGATGCACGAAAATTAAAATCAATAACTGATTCATGAAACATAGAAAAAGTATGTGATGCAAGAACCATAATCGCAAGTGGGTGATGCACGAACCATACAATTAAGTTGTTGATGCACGAACCATTTAATTTCATGCACCAATTATTGTATTTCGTGCACCAGTTGTTAACACAAAGTTCTTGCACCAGTATTGTATTTTCATGCATCAGTGTTATATTTTGTGCACCAAGGTTATATTTTCGTGCATCAGTTACTTTTTATAATTTTCGTGCACCAGTTACTTTTTATGATTTTCGCGCATTCGTTACTTTTTATGATTTTCATGCATCCGTTACTTTTTATGATTTTCGTGCACCAAGGTTATATTTTCGTGCACCAGTTACTTCTTAAAACTTTCGTGCACCTGTTATTTTTTATAATTTTCGTGCACCAATCAATTTTTGTAATTTTCGTGCACCAATTATTTTTTCTCTGTATCATCTTCTTCGTTGCAATATCTTACTGTCAAACTGTAAATTTTGGAAATGAGCAAACAAGCACGGACATCAATGCATACATTACTTCTTCATCCATATGCATCAGCCTAAACAATAAGTTTTTTTTATTTAAGAAAAAGACATACCAACATATCTATAATTTAGCATCGATATTCAAATTTATAATTTACATACACACAGTATACACACACACAAAATGGAATGTGCAGAGTATATCCGAAAATT
Source organism: Haberlea rhodopensis (assembly GCA_907163345.1). Taxonomy (NCBI): domain Eukaryota; kingdom Viridiplantae; phylum Streptophyta; class Magnoliopsida; order Lamiales; family Gesneriaceae; genus Haberlea; species Haberlea rhodopensis. Next base: position 1,183,043 of record CAJQUN010000010.1, on the reverse strand, counting down.
ATATGTGCAGAGTAGTCCGAGGTCTTCTTCCATTCAAAAAGATTCCAAATGCTACGAACAATTTAAATGATTCGATTCAAACATATTTCGTGTACATAACATTTTAGCAAATAAGGCGACGAGATGAGGAAGAAAATAATGATCTGAGAGTCGCCGCAAAATTTTAGCAGAAAATTTAAGGTGAGTGATGACGGGATGAGGAAGAAAAGAAAGATTTGAAATTAGGTTTAGGGTGCTTTTAACTGAAAGGTATTTTGGTAAATAAAAAATACATTTTCAAACCAATAGTTAAAAAATTGGACTTATGTGAATATAATTTTCTCAAAAGTGTATTTTTGGTAAGAAGTTTTTTTTTACAGATTTATTTGTACTAAGTTTCTATAAACAACACATATTTGTAATTTTCCCTAATAATTATAGTAACTTTAACTTTCATAAATTCTCTTTATTACATAATTGCTCGGTTGTTCCAATCTAATTTTTGGAAGGGCACAATTAATGAAAGTTAAACGAGGTAATGACCACCAATAATCATAAAAAACCTTACGGAGATCATATTAGCCTCATAATTCAATTGGGATTCAATTCTTATGTTGAATCCAACTTATGTTGGGATGTGCAAAATTTAGTTAAATCGAAAAAATCGATTGAAGTGAATTAAATCAGAAATTTGGTTTTTAATTTTCAAAAAATCAATTAAATCGGTTTGGATTCGGTCATTGATTTTAAAAATCGGTTAAGCCGATTTTTTGAAAATTAAAACCGATTTTTTTAGCAAAATCAGTTCTATCTATTATATTATTCATACATTTGAACGAAGTATGACATGTTTTATTCATATGTACTTGTACTATCATGAATCATATGTTTATGAGATTTATTATCAAAAAAATGGAATGCATGAAAGAAAAAGAGATACATCGAGAAAAAAAAATTACTGCAAGGGAGTCAATGTACAACAAAAGAAAAATTGAAATAAACCTTGTAAAAAGATATATATTTTTACAAAAAAATCATGCCAGATGTTAAACTTATAATGTGCATATCATTATACTATCCTTGTTTGATGTATCATACCATTTCTTTTATAAGTCAATACATATGTCAAGCTACAAGCTGATAGACCTATATGATTCGTGTGTGGAAGTAACTAAGATAGTGGAGACGGTATACAAGTGAGCTTATACGTGTTAGTGTATAATTTGAGCTATTACGGGATTTACATTAATTGAATCTATTATGCGTACATTATATTTGTTTATGGCTACACACACGTTTGCTATTTAATTGAGTATAAGATATCTAAATATTGAACTTATTTCATTATTAGCTTTTCATCATTATACATATTTAAAATTGTTGAGATATTAAAGTTTGGATTTTGTTCATCGTAAATCTACGAGGCACAAAAATATTATTAGTTTTGGTTATAATAAAATCATTAATGTTTGAATAGTTTATATTATTCGACACCAGAAAAAAAAAGTTCATGAATATGTGTCGCATCCATATTTGCTTCAAGCAGTCCAGGTCTGTGTACGGTTCTTATTTTATTTTATATATATATTTCAAAGTTATCAAATCTGGAATAAATTCTCACCTTTGTCTCTCTGTTTACCCTTTATTTCTCTTTCTTTTAAGAAAACAACACATTCAAAACGATGTGTTTGTTTGCCAAGTTCTTACGGGTGGCATTAAGTATCGTATGACATTTTCAACATTAAGAACGTCATATTGATAAGATCACGTAATGCTTGATATCACCCTAATAAATTTTTCCATAAAAAAATGATGCGACTATTATTATATTGATGGCTAGTTAGCAAATTGACGATAACAAAAATATATCTTCAAAATTTATTTTTTGCTCTCGAAATTTTGTCCCTGAAATAGTCTCTCCTTCAATATTCCAAAGGAAAGAAAGCACATCTTGTTCTGTTACCATTATTGGTAAGATTGAGACATTAGGGAACCTGTGGAATCATTTGTAGAATATATATTTTATTCATGGATCAATTTTTTTTATCACATTGGTACTGCTACAAACTTTAACTCCACCATAAAAATAAAAAGAATTTATGCCATTAATTTTTGTTGAACACTTTGTTCTAATACGTCTTCGAGTTTCTTGTTGAAGCCACCAAAAATATTATTTTATTTTACAGAACACGTGTTATTTAGCTACCTCGTGTGGATCAATTGTCCAGACATGTTGATCAATTGTCAAGATTTATCAATATCCTAAATTTTTTTATGTGAGATTCAATTAATTGATAATACACATGAGATAGCCACGAAATATTCGTGTCCGTAGATTCATTCCTTGTTGACCCAATGTTTAAAATTATTTGGGGCTGACTGTGCATCAAGTAGAACTAAGATGCTAACATGATTCTGAAAATTGGGCTAAATGACGAAATTTTTGAAAATTCAAACTAATTTTTTTAAGTTTACATGGGGCTGGGGGTATAAGGATAGCTCCGCCCCTGACGATGCAATGATGATTACAATAATTTTATTTTATATTGAATGAAATGATAAAAGTTCGAACAACCATAACATTCATCGAAGTTGTGGACCATGGGTTGACAAGCATTCATGCCATAATCTCCCTGAACCGTTGAGGTTGGAGAGCCTAAAATTTTCAGCAGAGAAGAGAATCTAGTCTTGCTTGGCAGTGGCAATTAAATAAGCATCCCACGCGGCACGAGCTTACAAGTTCAAGAATATTTCTGAAAACAATATGGAATAATTTCAATTTGTGGGAAGAAAATATTTAATCTTTATTTCAATCATTTGTTATGTATTTCCTGTGATTCATGGAGCCCATTATCTCGATTGTGAATTTCAACTGTCCAATTTCTCATCACCATGCCCAAGCATATTTCTGACACTATTGATTTTGTTACTGAATAGCCCCGAAGTGATTTATTGGTTGCTATCTCATAAACACTATTATCTTCCAATGGTTTGATATACCTTAAAGGCAATGTCTTAAGGATATCATCACACCAATCCTCAAAGATAGTTGGGTATTTGTCATAGTTACCTTCAGCCATCTCAAATTTTTTATTTTTTACGTAAATAAAAATGAATTTATTTCTTCATATTTTAAAAATCTTGCGGTATAGTACCAAAGTATATAGCTATGAACACAATAACGAATATGATGCAAAAGCTGCATAGAATTCATGGTTGGGTTGAAAACTTGGAAGTATTAGGAAAAGTAAGTTCACTTTATCTTTTTTATCTTGTTATCTATGCTTTTGTTGATTGCAATTAATTTTGTCCGTCGATTACTAATTATACTTTATAAGTTTATATATGATTAAAATTTATATATACTGTAGTTAAAATAGTTGTTTTCATAAATCGTTAAATAACTTATGGAACATAAATTTGAATAGTAATTACTAAGGCACAGTTTGGTATGATGCATGAAATGTATATGTAATAAAAAATCATGACTCATCATACCTTATAAATATGCATTGTTGTCAGAGTTGAAATGCAAAATGGTTATATTTGACATTATTTAACTTTTTTTTTGGGTAAAATAATGAATATTTAAATCATTGTTATTTTGAAAATTGTCAGCTCAAGCTCCTAACAAAGTTAGAAGAGTATTTGCCTTTGCTGGAGGGCCCTCACTAGGAGATTTACCAATAAGTGGGCCGAATCGGAATGGATTCTGTGGCCCATTAAATAGTCCTTATCCTCGTCAGCAAGTGGGCCCATTTTACTTAATAATTAGGGGATGACATGATATATTGAGATGCATCACATGAGATTATGATATTATATGATGCATTGACATGCATGGACATTGAGCATGTCATGTTGATCCTATCGATTCTTTCGTTGGTACCTATATCTTTTCATTGGTATCTGTGCTACGTGTCTGGGATGATGGGCACGCCGATGGCTAGGCAGAGAGAGTGAGCTGAGAGATGTCGTAGCGACGAGTGTGCCGACGTCGCCCAGACACGAGGGATGATGGACCGCCGATGGTTCGACTGAGAGAGATGTCGTAGCGACGAGTGTGTCGACGCCCTGCTCGAGCTTGATGATTGATTGGTGATATTTCCTTTGGACTCCTGAGATCTTGATATTCCAGATTTGATACCCCTCATATGCATTTGCATTCATGAACGGCATGCATCGGATGATACTTTGTCATACTATTGTGATTGTACCTGTTTCTTGTACTGGGGCTGACCCCCTTCGCGTGGCTTGTCATGTCTTTGTTGTATGGCCATGAGATGTGGTACATGTGGACGTACTGCGGATGCTCGAGATGATGCATCGATGAATACCGAAGCTTCTTGAGAGCGAGCTCAGGTTATGATTTATGTTTTGAGTCTCAATAGTTGTTAAGAATATATTTTTAAATGTGATTCCATTTACCGGAGTATGCCCAAGTATCTGTATTTTAAATATTACATTACTGTGAAGTTTATATGTGATGCTTATGCGATGAATATCATGTTAGATGTAAAACTTGAATTATATATTTTCAATATTCTGAAATGTTTTAAAAAGAAAATGCGAAAAAATTTGAGGGTCACTTTTGAAAGTTTTTTAACTAAATCTTCCACTGTTTACGGTAATATAACAATCGTGTGTTAATTAAACTTCTGATTAGGACCGGCCCTCACAATTGTACCATATGCTAAACTTTATTCATTCTACTCCGGGAAAAGAACTTGCAATCATTTAAGTTCACTTTAGGTTAAAATGACAAAAGTGCCCTTAATAAGAAAAAGGCAATCTCAGAAATTTTCAGTCTCTTCCTTTCAGCACTTCGTTCGAGCTCTTCCTTTCACGACTGCAAATCAAATCTCCTCGTAAATCTCTCTAGATACTGTTTTTACAGTTGGTTTTTCTCTTCAAATCTTCGATTTTTCATTCCATCACTTCGTTCCAATTTTTTTTTTTTCAAATCTGATATGTGTGGTGTGCTTTTGTGTGTATGTAAGTGTGTGTGTGTGTATGCATATATTTACTATTTCTTGCCATTTGATGTTTTATAGTTATGATTCATTGATGCCCGTGCTTCTTTGCTCATTTTCAGAATTTACAACCTGAAACTTGTAACGAAGAAGATGACATAGAGAAAAATTAATTGGTGCACGAAAATTATAAAAGTAATTAGTACACAAAAATTATAAAAAATAACTGGTGCATGAAAATTATTAAAAGTAACTGGTGCACCAAAATTTAAAATCGATATGATGCACGAAAATTAAAATCAGTAAGTGATGCACTAAACATAGAAAAAGTATGTGATGCACGAACCATAATCGCAAGTGGGTGACGCACGAACCATACAATTAAGTAAGTGATGCACGAACCATTTAATTTCGTACACCAGTTATAGTATTTCGTGCACCAGTTGTTTTTTTACAAATTTTCATGCATCAGTATTATATTTCTAGCACCAAGGTTATATTTTCGTGCACCAGTTACTTTTTATAATTTTCTTGTACCAGTTACTTTTTATGATTTTCGTGCACGTTATATTTTCGTGCACCAGTTACTTCTTAAAACTTTCGTGCACCAATTACTTTTTATAATTTTTGTGCACCAATTAATTTTTATAATTTTCGTGCACCAATTATTTTTTCTCTATGTCATCTTATTCGTTGCAATATCTTACTGTGAGGCTGTAAATTTTGAAAATGAGCGAACAAGCACGGACACCAACGCATATCTTACTTCTTCATCCATATGTATCAGTCAAAACCATTAGAGCCTTTAAAAAAAAAAAAGACATACCAACAGATCTATAATTTAGCATCGGTATTCAAATTTATAATTCACATACACACAAGATGGAATGTGCAGAGTATATCCGAAAATTATATGTGCAGTGTAGTCCGATGTCTTCTTCGATTCAAAAAGATTCCAAATGCTACGAACAATTTAAGTGCTTCGAGTCAAACAAATTTCATGTACAGAACATTTTAACAAATAAGGCGACGAGATGAGGCGACGAAAATAATGATCTGAGAATCGCCGAAAAAGTTTAGCACAAAATTTAAGGTAATGGGGCGACGGGATGAGGAAGAAAAGAAAATATCTTAAATTAGGTTTAGAATGTTTTCAATGAAGAGTATTTTGGTAACTAAAAAATACATTTTCAAACCAATAGTTAAAAAATTAGACTTATGTGAATGTAATTTTCTCCTAAGTGCATTTTTTGGTAATTTTTTTTTTTTTTACAAATTTATTTGTAATAAATTTCTATAAACAACACCTATTCGTAATTTTCTCTAATAATTATAGTAACTTTGACTTTCATAAATTCTCTTTAGTACATAATTGCTCGGTTGTTCCAATCTAATTTTTGGAAGGGCACAAATAATGAAAAAAGTTAAACGAGGTAATGACCACTAATAATCATAAAAAATCTTACGGAGATCATATTAGCCTCATAATTCAATTGGGATTCAATTCTTATGTTGATTCCAACTTATGTTGGGATGTGCAAAATTTCAGTTAAACCGAAAAAATCGATTAAAGTGAACTAAATCAGAAATTGGTTTTTTATTTTCAAAAAATCAATTAAATCGGTTTGGATTGGGTCATTGATTTTAAAAATCGGTTAAGCCGATTTTTTAAAATTAAAACCGATTTTTTAGCAAAATCAGTTCTCTCTATTATATTATTCATACATTTGCAGGGAGTATGCCGTGTTTTATTCACATGTACTTGTATGAATCATATGTTTATGAGCTTTATTATAAAAAAAAATGGAATGCATGAAAGAAAAAGAGATACATTAAGAAAAAAAATTACTTCAAGGGGAGCCAATGTACAACAAAAGAGAAATTGAAATAAACCTTGCAAAAAGATATATATTTTTTAAAAAAAATCATGCAAGAAGAGAAACTTAAAATGTGCATATCATTATACTATCCTTGTTTGATGTATCATACCATTTCTTTTATAAGTCAATACATATATCAAGCTACAAGCTAATAGATCTATATGATTTGTGTTTGCGAGTAACTATGATAGTGGAGACTGTATACAAGTGGGTTATACTTGTGTTAGTGTATAATTTGAGCTATTACAGGTTTACATTAATTGAATCTATTACGTGTATATGACACTTGTTTATGGTTACACACACATTTGCTATTTGATTTACTATAAAATATCTAGGGATTGAACTTTTTCATTATTAGTTTTTCATCATTATACATATTTAAAATTGTTGAGATATTAAAGTTTGGATTTTGTTCATCGTAAATCTACAAGGCACAAAAATATTATTAGTTTTGGTTATAATAAAATCATTAATGTTTGAATAGTTTATATTATTCGACACCAGAAAAAAAAAGTTCATGAATATGTGTCGCATCCATATTTGCTTCAAGCAGTCCAGGTCTGTGTACGGTTCTTATTTTATTTTATATATATATTTCAAAGTTATCAAATCTGGAATAAATTCTCACCTTTGTCTCTCTGTTTACCCTTTATTTCTCTTTTAAGAAAACAACACATTCAAAACGATGTGTTTGTTTGCCTAGTTCTTACGGGTGGCATTAAGTATCGTATGACATTTTCAACATTAAGAACGTCATATTGATAAGATCACGTAATGCTTGATATCACCCTAATAAATTTTTCCATAAAAAAATGATGCGACTATTATTATATTGATGGCTAGTTAGCAAATTGACGATAACAAAAATATATCTTCAAAATTTATTTTTTGCTCTCGAAATTTTGTCCATGAAAATAGTCTCTCCTTCAATATTCCAAAGGAAAGAAAGCACATCTTGTTCTGTTACCATTATTGGAAAGATTGAGACATTAGGGAACCTGTGGAATCAATTGTAGAATATATATTTTATTCATGGATCAATTTTTTTATCACATTGGTACTGCTACAAACTTTAACTCCACCATAAAAATAAAAAGAATTTATGCCATTAATTTTTGTTGAACACTTTGTTCTAATACGTCTTCGAGTTTCTTGTTGAAGCCACCAAAAATATTATTTTATTTTACAGAACACGTGTTATTTAGCTACCTCGTGTGGATCAATTGTCCAGACATGTTGATCAATTGTCAAGATTTATCAATATCCTAAATTTTTTTATGTGAGATTCAATTAATTGATAATACACATGAGATAGCCACGAAATATTCGTGTCCGTAGATTCATTCCTTGTTGACCCAAACGACTAAGCCTGCAATTTTTTAAAACTCCAAGGACTATTTCTCTTGTTTCATATTCTCACATAAATCAATGCGATTTGTTTACTTTTGATTTTTGTTTTTAATTATAAATGAATCAAGTTCAACATTTTTTAAGACGGGACATGGCTTTGAGCTGGGTGGGTCACTTACACTTCTCTGTCAATTGGGTTATGTGAACCGGGTTTTGGTAACATAAGTGTGTTAGCATGTAGCTCATTAAGTGGCTCGTTTCATAATCACAAGATGAAAGGTGGCTGGCAAGGTAACCAAAATGATAGACATCTTACATTCCATGTGTCAAGAGATGGTAGACTTCAAGTTCAAGATGATAACATTTACAGGATAATTTGTGGTTTTGGTGGCAGGGGTTTCTGTGTAGGGGACGGTGGCCCTTTGGTGGAGATGCTATTGGTGGAAGGTGTGGGTTTGGTTGTGGTGGTTGTGGAGGTGGCGGCTGTTGTGGCGGGTTCGGAGTTGGGGAAGACCTGGTTTGGATTGGTTTCTCTGCTGCAACCACCGCCCTCTGGAATGATGCTCTTTAGTGGTCATGCCCGGGTTTTGGGGGTAATCTGGGCATTTTTTTGTGTTTGACTCTCCAGTAGTGCGATGTCTCTCCTTTTGCTACTGTTTTATATTTGCCTGTTATGCGTTCATATGATTTTAGTGTGTTTTGATTGTTCTGGTTTTATGTGTCGGTGTCATATAGTGTTTGTTACTGGGTTAATATGGGTTGCTCTTTTGGTTTTCTTGTGGTGGTTCTTTTGTTTTAGTTCATTGCTGGAGTATCAACTGGTTTTGACTAGGGAGCCTCTCGGTTTCGTGCGTCATCTAGTGCTATGAATTTTCATAAGGGTTTGGGAGGCGGGGGCTTGTGCGTTTGTAGTCATTTTATCAGTTTATGCACTTCGTCTCTCTCCATTTGTACCTTTAGTTGCATTAGAAGGCAGTTCCCTTTCTTGTCCATCCTCTGGGATTCATGGTTTGAGGGAACCGAGTTTAGATTCTGTAGTTCATGCCACATTCTGGTCTACGATTTGTAATCTTGTTTTCTCCTTTCACCTAGCTGCCTCACTTTGGCTTGGAAACGAAGCTTCTTTGTTGTTGGTTTGCTGTTGTTATCTTTTCATTACCCGAGGGTTTTATGATTGTTGTTATTGTTGTACTTTGATGTACTTATCACGTTGGCAAAGTTATAATTAATATATTTTATCGTTCAAAAAAAAAAAGCATCCTCAATCTGAAAATCTCTCAATAACAAGTTTTTAAGCATTTGTATCTGTTTATGTGAGTTGTGAGGTGATCCCGGAGATTTTGTAATTTTCGTCTGAAATTTCCAATAAATTATGTTTGTCTCCCATTGACGTGGGCAACTGCCGAACCACGTAAATATTTGTGTTCTTGTGTGTATGTATGATATTTACGTTTTATTTTGGATATTCTGACACAACAAATTGTAGCTTATTTTAGAAATTAATTCTCGTTATTCAAATTCAGCCTAATATAATATTAATATGCGCAATTCATATTCGACTCACAAAATATCGATATATTTGTTTTTCATTTGCAATTTTATTGAATTTTCACGATTTTGTAAGTGCGCTTGTGCCGTTGATTATGCTAGCTTGTACAAGGATAAGTAATCGTAGGCAAGGAATTTTCATTACCTTTTATTTGGTTTTGAATGTATCAGGAATCGGGATTGTCAATAAATTTGTCGCGCAATTAACCCGCCGGAGTGTAGTGAATGATGTCCCTCTCACAACCTTTGATTTCAAGGTATTGTATGGCTTAACAATTTGTTTTATGATTTTTTGGTATCTAACTTTTATAGAAGTGATTGGCATGAGTGTCGGAAATGATTATTGATCTAGTCATCCTGTTCCTGTGTTCACTCTAGTTTACGGAAGTAGTAATATGTTGTTGATTGCTTGAGGCACTGCTGGCAAAATCTTGGTACTAAGCATCGATTCAATTATAATTTTTTATTGAAGATTTGATTTGATTGAGCATTTTCATTCGTTGGTATACTAAAGAAAAAATCTTTTATTTCACCTACGCATGAATCCTTGCACTTGGAGTCTTGGCACAGGGGTTGAGCTGGGGGGCGGCAGACACAGTGATCGCCCTTCATTCCATTGTCAATTTTTTTATAAATTTAGTGAACTTGCTTGTATTTTACATTGACAAAAATATGGTGTTTCCCCCACCCGGCCCTAAATTTTTCGAGCTCTGAGCTTTAGTTTTGAGCTCCCTACGAGCAAATTCTGGTTCTGTCCGGAGTATGGAGTAGCAGCTTTGTAAATGGCCCGTCTGCAGCATATTGGGGTCTAGTGACGCGATCACACCTCTTGCTTCCTAACTTGATGTGCCCCCAAGACCCCAAGAGCATTTGGTTTCACATGATTTAGAAACAAATGATGCTAAAATGTATGTACTTATTGTTTAGTATGTTGAAATACTGTAAAAATGATGTACTTGGTCCAATGCCAGTTTATTAGAATGTACCCACCATATTTTGTTAGTCAGTCATCCTGATGAATCACAAACTTAATGATGTAACATTGATGCAATGAGTGGCTGAAGCAATGCCTTCTTACGCGTGCAATCTTACAAACTTGTGTGCTTTTCGTGGTGTTTGTGTTAAAGAGAGTTGTGTATTGTTTGTTTATCGTATGATTATAAATGCATTATATGCACTGGTTAAAGTAGAAGAGTTTCTCAAATTTCGTATGTCTATTAGTAAAATAAAATTACCATATCTCAAGTTAGAATTTTAGGGACCAGATAATGATCCTCAAAAATTGTCAAGAGCAAGTACATTAAAATTCCGTAAATGCTAGTTGACATGAATTTTCTTTGACGAACCAGTCATGACTAGATATTTATGTGAAGCACTATACTGTTCGGTTTTATTACTGATCCTAGACTGAATATTTTTTTTACTGTTCTCAGAGACATTTTCTCAGTTTCTTTCTTCAGGACCTTGGCAACACCCATTTCGAAGCCTTCTTGAGTTACATGGACCCTCCTCTCTCTCAAAGTGAACATCCTTGCTTCAGTGCAAACAACCTGCCAAACAAAACAATCACTTGCATAAGCAAAAATGATATTATGTTAATGGTTATGTCAATTATAGCAACATGATGGCGGTAAAAACCTGAGTTAATGCTTTGAGTCTAATCCCGAAGAGAAATTTCCCAGCATATCCTCAGTATTTCTTTACATCTTCTCAAGTCTGACTGTTATTTTTTAAAATACTTTTGGCCGATCAAGACAGGTTTTAAGGGTCTCTAAATAGATCAGCGTAGATAAAGAAGTGTACCTAAGTTATACCTGTGATTCTATGTTTTTGCACCGTCATATTTAGATCCACAAGAATTTGACAGCTAACATCATAATACTTATAACAATTTTCACATGATTTACCCTCAGCCGAAAGCAAATGATAGACATAGCCTACTCGCCCTACCCATCACTCATAAAAATTCAGCGAGTTAACCGTTGAGAAACATCATACCCCAAAATGATACGTCATTGCAGGCTTCCCTCCGAGGAAGAAATATGCATATCCAACTAAAGCTGACACCAATAATTGCTAGAAGGCATATGTATACGACCTGATGATTATGAAAAATCAAACAACCATGAACTTTTCAGTTATTGGAAGTGATTGACACGAGCAGTTGCATTGCCAGTAAATCCATATATTTCGTCACATTTTGGCTATAAGTTGACGAAAAATCTTGAAATACCTTAAGTTCTGCACCAGATGCACCATTCATTTTCTCAGCAATCTTCATAAGATCAATTCCTTTCATCATTATTCATGTTCCTTGAGTGTATCTTCAAAATGTCAAACCGAGACTGAAAAGAATTCTCACATTAGCCATGTGCAAGTGAACTAAGTGTAGTGCGGGCGGCTATCTCAGAGGGTCTTCAAATATCTCGGATGGAAAATAGAAAAGAAAAAAAGGAGGGGGTAGTAAATTATGGTCGTGTGATAAGTAAATGTGGTTTAATGTCTAAAAGAAACGAAGGAAAGTGATATAAGCAAATTCTTCAATGATGTAGTTAGTATAAGGGAAATGTAAGTAAGAGAACATTACAAAGATTTATCAAGTGAATAACAAAAACTGGTATACCTCTTCATTGGGATTTGGGAACTCAATTGCCCTGAAATTCTTCCTTGCCTGAGTAGAGCTTGGCCCAGAATGTGAATTCTATTGGTAGCCATTAATACCTACATAGATGAGTCATTAGAGATCCGATCCCCACTATACAGATCTTGAGACGCAGAAACATAAGAACTGGACCAATATCGGATTTTTGTGATCTTTGCCGATTGGAGGAGTCTACTAATCATTTAATGTTTTCATGCTCGGAAGCTTACTCACTTTGGATGCAATGCTACGATCGGTTAGACCTGGAACTCACCCTTCACGAAGAACCCATTCAACACCTTCAACATAATAGCCTTTGGACTCAAGAAAAACTCGGAAGGAATGATTAACTATTTGGCTTGTAGTGCTTTGGATTATTTGGTCAGAAAGGAACATGAAAATCTTTTGAGCCCACAGATAAAGGGAGAGAACCTAATGGATTTAGTAAAATTTACGACTTGGTTATGGTTAAAAAGTAGAAGGATTAAGAATTTTTGTTATTTGTTTTTGGACTGGAACAAGGAACCGGTTATATGTTCGTTATCTTCTTAGTTTGGGGGATAACTTTATGTTCTTTGTTGTGTTTCTTTTATTGTAACTCTTTAGGGTACTTCTTGTACTATCTTTTATAAAATAAACTTACCTGTAAATAAAATACATAAAACTACGTATTTTCACAGCAGAACCAGAAGGAAGCATTAGCCAAGGTATACAGTTTACAAGAACTTTAGCATACTTTAATCTTATTAGATGCTTCAAAGCCATTAAGCTGATTAAGAAGCTCCAGCATAGTCCCCTGAACTTCACTATCCCCAGTGCCACTTCCAGATTCCATACGTGCAGATCCTATGCTATCAATTTCATCCATAAAGATAATAGAAGGGGCATGTTCACTGTAAAAAATAAATATGCACATAATGGAAATGTGACAATAAACATTATACTATTTGAATATTATGCCAATGAAAAGAAAAGATTATCCTGGCAGAAACATCGTACAAATAAATAGATAATGCCTAAAAATCATACATAAACAACAATATTAGAAGAAACTAACCTGGCCATCACAAAATGTTCTCTCACCATCCTGGAGCCTTCTCCTCTGTACTTCTGTACTAATTCGGAGCCCGAAACTGGGATAAAAGTGCAGTCAGTATGATGAGCCACTGCCCTTGCAAGAAGAGTTTTACCTGTGCCAGGGGGCCCATATAACTAAACTCCCTTCACAACAAAGAAGATAACAATTTTCATGAATGCTTTCAAAATTTTAAAGAATGATGTCACCAATTGCTGCGTACCTTTGGCTGAGCAATTCCAAGACTCTCGAACAATTCAGGTTGCTTGATAGGAAGTTCAATCACCTACTAAAAACAGAAGCCATATTTTGACATGATTTCAATTTCGTGCACCGGACATTATTAAAGTGATGAAACTGAGAATTTCAAATAAACAAAAAGACAAGCATAGCAAGATAGGAATAACGTGCAACTAAAGAATTGAAAAAATAATCCTACGAAACTTAAATAGAGTTTTGAAAGGTGCTTATTTTACACGTAACTAGAAACGTGAAAACAAACATAATGTGACTTCAAGAAATTGAACGAGAGAACAAAATTAAATTGAAAAAAAGTGTTATAAAAATAAATTTCATATGATTAAACCTATCACATGTTTAATTAACACATTTATGACAATCTATAATCTTGATTTACTTAATGTAATTCAAGAACATAAACAATGGCTGTCTGGTATGTTTAAATTGCCATAAATGGGGTCCATGAATATAATAGATAAGAATAGAGGGTACAAAATGAATAAATAAAAGTTTTGAGGGCATAATTGAATATATGAAAAAAATTATTCTATATATGAAAACAGGATTCCTAGTTTATTCTTGCGCCTAGCCCTGCAGTCCAGTTACGTTTACGTGGGACTTCCGTTTCTCAGTTCCTGTGCTTTCTTTTTCCTGAAATTCTCCTAATTATACTAAATTAATTGTTAAATTTGATCTTTTCAGGGTAGGAGGTGTGGATCCGCGGAGAATTGCAAGCGTTCGGAATTATCCGAAGATTATGATTTCCCACCTGTGTATTACCGCCAATATACTTTATATGCTTATATATTCTAGTTTATACTGAAATATAGATCGGAGGTTTTGATACTTTCTTGCATTTAGCCTATAATTCTAATCCTTGCACCGAAACTAAAATAAAATTTCGTTGTTGTAATCTAAATATCTGATAATTTTTAGCTGGCGATTGTGCGTTTTTTTTTTGTTTCAATTGTCAAAGTTAGCCATTTTGGTATTTTGAGACCTGGAAAGTGGGATCAAGAACTAGGATTTTTGTTATTGATACTCGGGAAAGAAAGTTTTGCTTTTGTACTTGCATTTAAGGTTGTTGGATATGGATAAGAAGAAGGTCGCAGCTCCACTGGTTTGCCATGGGCATTCGCGTCCAGTGGTTGATGTGTTCTACAGTCCCATAACACCTGATGGTTTCTTCCTTCTTAGTGCCAGCAAGGGTAAGATTTTGCAAGTGTTGGTTATTATTCCTGCAAGCATGCTTCACTTACACTTTACGACTTCCAAGTGTTGGGAGCAGCTGCCCTTTCGTCACATAAATGATGTTATTGATATTGTTCTCCTATATAATACTTGTACTTTGTGTAGGATAATTTTTGCCATGACTAGGTTAATTACACCCATCTGATGCCTGTACATATGACCTGATTGATCATACCTTTACTGCAATTATACCTGCATTATCAGATTGAATCATGTCTTTGGTGCACTGATACCTATATTATCTGTTCAATTGAGTGTTGAGATGACCTACTACTTTTAATGAAGCAGAGGGATTTTGCAGGTTGCTTAATTGATTCAAAATTAACATGCATTGCCTGGATTAATCTGTTTGGTGTTTCCAATATCATTTGCTAATATTGTTTTCTGCCGTGTTATGTTGAAAATTAAGTTTGCTTGCGCAATTCCAAGTTGTAAAAAATATTGCGCATCTCTGATGAATGCCTCAATTAGTTTGGATTGAACTCATTGGATTTTGTTTAAAAAAATCAATGCAGGCTAAATTTGGCGAATCTCATGATTAATGAATTTTACATATTATTTATGGGCATTGGCGGTTTTTTTCCAGATTCGACTCCGATGTTGAGGAATGGAGAGAATGGAGATTGGATTGGAACCTTTCAAGGGCATAAAGGTGCAGTTTGGAGTTGTTGCTTGGATAAACATGCTTTACGTGCTGCCTCTGCATCAGCTGATTTTTCTGCGTATGTGTCAAGTCATGAAGATTCTTCCCTTTTAGTAACCCAACATAATCAATGCATTTCAAATTAGGCATCCTTGTTCAAATATCATTAGGAACTTTTCTGTACCCAGGGTCTCTTAAATCTCATTATGTAATTGAATTAACTTAATTGTTTGCAGTAAACACAGAGCAAATATTCTGAAATGTTAACTTGTGAGTTGGGTTTGTTTTCTTATTTTATTGACTTCAGGAAATTATGGGATGCATTGACTGGGGATGAATTGCATTCATTTGAGCACAAGCACATTGTTCGTGCTTGTGCCTTCTCAGAGGTACGACTTCAAGCATGTGTTGAAGATTTGATTCATATAAGTTTGTACCATTTGATTAATAGAATGAAGAATTAACATGCTAAAACGTGTCTAGGTATTAGGTGCTAGATGCATCGCTTAGGGCCTCGTTAGATTTACCATACTATAAAGGGCTCGGCGTATATCGTAATATGGTATTTCTGTCTATTTACATCAAGTTTGATTGATTTGAAGGATACACACCTTTTGCTAACTGGAGGGATGGAAAAAGCTCTTCGCATATTTGATCTAAATCGGCCTGATGGACCTCCACGGGAAATTGAAAAGTCTCCTGCTTCTGTCAGGACTCTTTCTTGGCTCCATAGTGATCAAACGATCTTAGGTTCCTGTACTGATGTGGGAGGGGTAAGGTACGTGAACGTCCTATTAGATTCTTTTTCTTTTTGTGTTCATTCTGATTATTCCATTCTGTTACAATTTATTCGTTCTATAAATATTAAGATAATGTACTTCCTGTTAGAGTTTACGGTGTTCATGCGTTCAAGGTTAGATATCTGATATAAATTTACTTGCAAGATTCCTTTTTACCATGGGTTATTTCCCTATGCTTGATGCAGCTAATGTCTTCTCATATCTTGTGAACGAGTTATTTATTTATTTTTCCAAATCCCAAAATGTTGAAGGCAATCCTGCCTCTTGGATTAATAAATTGATTATAGAACAAGTGCACTCTATTATAACTAGCTCGAAATTGAACAGGATGAAAAGAGCTTCTGAAACCTTTTTCCCCTTGCTTTCTGCTTCAATTTGCTGAACGCAATCGGATCATTGATTAATATCATCATTGCAATTCTAAGATAATAGGTTTTTCATTAGGGATGGCAATGGGTGGTCTAGACCCAGACCCGCATTGAATCCGCCCCGCCGTGGCGGGTATGGACCCGCTTCAACCGGGTTTTGAAGCGGGGCGGGGCGGGTCCCGAGTTCGGCCAAACCCGCCTGGACCCGCCCCGCTATACATATATTATTTTTTTTTTGAAAATTTAGTAATTAATATACATTTTACTTCTTTGGTTGAATAATAACGTGCCATTATCTAATTTTATATCAAAACTCATGTGTTCATATTAAAAGAAGTTGGACATTTTGAAGGTAATGAGAGCAAATTAATAAAGATTTTGTTGCTTAAAGATAGTTTTACAAAGCGTATTATAAATATTCACTTGAGAAAAACATGGAGTTCAATCACAAAACTCAATTTTTGTGTTTCAAAATTGATTTCTAGTTAATTTTTTTTAAAAAGAAAAAATTTCCAGGGACTGGGCGGGGCTAGTATGGCTTTTTTTATTAGCGGGGTGGGGTCTTCGGGTTTGGCCGAACCTGCCCCGTTGCCATCTATTTTTCATCATTACAGAAACCATTTGAATCCTTTTGTCCTCCAGTGTGGGACCCGACTCGGGCACATATTGCTTTAACCCTTATCCGGTACCACATTCTCTGAACATTACGCACAGGGGGTTTCAAAACCTTTTCGGAAATAGCGGAAGCGTTTAGTCAAACATTCATTTTTAGTAGCGGAAGCGTTTATACATTCTAATTAGTAACAAAATACATCACAGTACAAACTCCTTAATGGTCCGACACTTAATAAAAGAGAAAATACTATAATAGCCTCGGTAAGCCAACATTTCCATTTTTCCTAATTTTCCTCCGGTTCTGGCTCCGGTACTCCTGTATCTGGAACTCACAATAAATAACAAGGAAAACAGAGGTTAAGTCTTTGAGGACTTAGTGAGGGAATAACAATGGCTTTTATATCTGTAATTATCAAACAATGCAATTTCTCAATATGATATGTCATGTAACAAAGATCTTGCAGTCAAGTAATTGTCAATAATGAACCGTGATGATTTAGGATTTCAGAGTGAATATCGTGGGCTAAAGAGGTGGCTCCCACCGGACAGTTCGGCGTAGCACTTTTCCCCACATATTCAGATAGGATCTGTACATTCAGTCATTTACGAGCCAAGTGAACCATTCTCCGGACCGTAAAACGGTGCGCGTTGTTCAGATGAACCATATACCCGGACTGTCATCCGTTGTTCATTGGACTCACTTTCCGGGCCGAAGCCGCGTTGTCCAGTGGATAAATATCCAGGGCTCCATTCATTCAGTCATTCAGTCAAATGATTCGTTCAATCAAAGGAATCGATTAGTAATCGATAACATTCAAGATAAATAAACATGCAGATCAAGATGACCAATGGGACGAGATAATGTACAATATGATGACAATATATAAAAGGTGAGATAATGAATAACAAGATATTGTAAATTCCAGGCCAAATGCCAAAAGGGCTATATAACAAGAATTCGGTAGTACACCTCACCTCACTATTTGATGTCTTACTGGATTGGCTCGATTTTGAACCCAGATGTCAAATAAAGTCCTATAAACATAATATAAGTAATTTTGGTGTTTAGAAACCCAGATATGTTGTTGAATCTTCTGCAAATCATTTTTTGTACAAAACTTGTCCGGGTAATTTCTAAATAAGACTTTAAAAATTCATTAAAAATCAAGTTTAAGTCGAAACTTCACGAAACTTTCCAGAAATGCCTTAAATCAGTCCATAAATGTTCGGCCATCGGAAAACGAAATATCGGGGAGGCGCGTGAAGTGCACGCGCCACCGTGAAGGCGCGTGGCCGAGCTCCGGAAACCACGCGCGGCTGATATTTTACCGGTGTTTCCGCCGCGACGAGATCTACCATTTTTGTTTAGAAAACATTTTGAAATTCCCAACGGATGTTGCCCAGAATTTGATGTTTCGAAATGATTGACTTGGTGTTTTTGTTGCCGGATATACGTTCGTACGGCGGCCATTTGGGCGATCGGCCGGCATACCCATAAACTTTAACACATTTTGAACAACTTTCATTTTATACACAAGACCAAAATCGGTTTTAAAATAGATGAAATGAAGGCATGAACACGCTACCTCAAAATAGATTTCTGGGTTGCATTTCTGCAAATGTTCTTCACGGGTTTTCGATTTTTCTGGGTGATTTGGCTTTGATTTTGTTACACCTCTCAAACTAAATGTTTTCTGGGTGTATAAGGATGATTGTGTGAAATTTTCGGATTTTTTGGAGGAGGTTTGGTATTTTTCCTCATAATTTTCTTATTTCCACCATATTTTCTACCTATTTCCTACACTCTCTCTCAAACTTGCTCTTGAATTGTGTCTTCAATCTGATGAAATGGGGGGTATTTATAGGGGTTTTGTGCATGTGTTAGGGTGTTGAAGGGTGGACAAGTGTTGGGGTAAGTTGCCACATATTAAGTTTTTAAATTAATTCAAAATGATTAGTTTTTTTTTTTTTATTATTATTATTATTTAGAATTATATTATTGTTATTATTATTTCTTTGATTTAAATATATATTTGAATTTAGTGTGATAAAATGGTATTTTTGATGCCTAGTGAATTTTGTTTCAATATTTTACCATTATTATGGATTTATTTTGATAGCTTCAACTTATTTTGTCTAATTTTGTAATTAATATTTTTGGGGTGTTACATCCAGTAAGCATCAGGCTAGTAATTTACTATTGTCTGTGTAATCCAAGTCCTTATTTGATGGTGACACCAGGTTATGGGATGTGAGAACTGGTACAATTTTTCGAACACTCGAGACCAAGTCCTCGGTAACCAGTGCTGAAGTGAGTCAAGATGGCCGCTATATAACAACTGCAGACGGGTCCACGGTTAAGTTTTGGGATGCAAATCAGTATGTCTCCCTTTTCCATATCTACCTGTTGGATATATCTGTTTCAATATACACTGATGAATTTACACCGACTGTTTTCGTTACCAATTTTCCAATTTTTTTACCAGCTTTGGGCTGGTAAAGAGCTACGACATGCCATGCATTGTGGAATCAGCTTCATTGGAACCAAAGTATGGTAACAAGTTCATTGTAGGTGGAGAAGACATGTGGATTCATGTTTTTGATTTTCACACAGGGGTAGAAGTTGGTACGTAACTTGTTTTGGCTATTTAAAGATTTTTTTGTTGCTAAATATGAAATTTAGTCCTTCACTTACTTTATGATACAATCTCTTATTTGCTTCCGGGTCCTACATGTTCCCTTTTATTCCCTTTCCAAATGTCTACATTTCCAGTCATTTCGCAAGCTTTTTTTTCGTCCCCTGTTCATTATTTTTCTCTTGGGGCATTTGTCTCACAGTTGATATAGTTATGTGAATTGAACCAATGGGTTTTAAATCTTGGCATATAGGGTGCAACAAGGGACACCATGGTCCGATTCATTGTGTGCGTTTCTCTCCTGGAGGTGAATCTTATGCCTCTGGATCTGAAGATGGTACAATCAGAATATGGCAGACAGGTCCATTGAGTGACAACGAGAAAGAGATTCCTGCAGACGTCGAGCTTGCTCACCAGTTTGAGAATGCACATATTGCCCAAGAAGAGAGAAGGGATGCGAGCGAGAACTCTATTGATGAAATGGCCCTAGATGCTAACTAGCTTGTATGTGTTTTTTGTAAATGTCTCGGTGTTTGCATGTCTCGCCTTGTGGTTGTTTGCCTTGTTTGAGAGGTTGTAAGGGTGGCTTCAGCGTGCAATGATATGAATAATAGTAAGTTTTTTTAACACCTTTGGCCATCTCTTGCGGTAGAAAGGCATTATGATTATGAGTTCTGGATTTAGAAGGTATGAGATTCACATTTTGTACATAAATAATCAATACAACACCACCATGCACACACAAGGAACTCTATGAGTTAGTTGAAGCCGCTACCTTTCACTCCTCTCTACGAAACGAGTGGCCTTTAGTTATCGAATGATATTTTTAACTTGTTGATTGAGGGGTTCAGTAAACGATATACAGCTTATACAGCTAAAACATGCTACATTGCAGAGCGAAAAAGCTCTGACAATTGGTGTGGTTGAGGGGAAGTTTAACTTCACTTCTTCCTTCATTTTACTGAATTCTTTTCTAGGGCCGAAAGGATCTGATTATAACATGCAAAATTAAGTTCATTTGTTAGTTATTTTGTCTCATTTAAAGCATCAACCAAGCTTTTGAGGTCACTTAAGCAAATTGGCTCGTTGGTGTTTATAATAACCCTCGCATCCGAACAGAACCCCCCAGTTCTGAGAATCAGTCACCTCTTTCTTTTGGCAGATGTTATTTACACTCTTAGAAACATAAGTAAAACAAATCATATAAATTCAAGACAAACAAGCTGAGAATTCGTGGGAAAAACTTATTTAACAGAAGGAAATTACAAGCAGGACCGAATGTTAAACGCTCAATTTGTTTTCCCTGTTTTACCCCCAAAGTTTTTTTTTTTCTCGATCAACGTTGCTCGAGAGAAAAAAATAATAATAAATACAAAATGGTTGATAATGAAAGAAAATAGTAAAACATTACTAACACACAACACTAGTTAACACGATAGCGAGAAAAAAGAAGTCATATCTTGGATGGCCATGTTGCTTGAGCTGACATGATGATGCCTACAATGACACCAAACAATCCAAGTGCACTGCCAAATATCTCGATAACAAGGATCTTAACAAAAAGTGACGAGTTTTGGGCATCAGATAGTGCACAGCTGCTTCCGATGATTCCGACACATAACCTTTGCAAAAGTAAAAAAAAAGAACAATAAAATTTAAAATGCATCCGTGGATATTCATTAAAAAAGGTGTCAATTCTATAAATTGCCCGCATTATGAGGCCAGAAGGAGAGTGAGAGTCTTTACCCACAGACAAGGTTTGCAAAACCCACGATTATCCCAGATGCAAATATGGCATAACCAGCTCTGAGGGACTCTGGTTCATAAATCTGTGAAGAAGGTACGCTCTCCAGCTTTGTTTGAAGAATTATAGCCACAATGACTCCATATATGGCAACAGCCTCACAGAAAATAACACTGAAAGATGATTCATGCTCCGAAGACTCATAACAATCATCAATAAGATAAAAAAAAGTATTGTATTTCCAACTAGAAGCTTTCATGTGAATATGACTAGATGTATAGTTAACCAGAACTAAACTAGGTTGCTACAGCCAACAATGACTTTCAGACATTGAAAAGCAAAAATGCGGGTTTTTTTAACGATGGGACTGGAGGGTTGTTCCAAGTTGGATCCTTAACAGCAACAAATCCCAAGTAAAACTCAAATACAGAATCACAAAAGATTTGGGTGTTTCTAACAGAATTTCCTCAAGCAAGCACAGATGTGAAAAGAATCTTCATATGACTATCAAATTTTGAGATAGTAATAATCTACATGAAGATGGATCTCCTAGTGGTCCTTATATTAGATATTGGTAAAACAATTCAAATACGTATCTTCAAAACCATTGATGAAGTCAATGATTAAGTTTGGCACCACAAGAAAAGATAAATATACATTGTCAATGAACTCTCAAAGACTCCAGATATTATCCTGAGTTTGAGCATAAAGCTAAAATGTCCAGCTAATTTTAAAGTAAATTTCAATTTCGTTAAAACTTACTTGCATGGGCTGGTTAGTCCAAAATATGAAGATTGTTTTAGTAATTTTTATGGATGTTTTACACTTGCACAGAAAGAGATTGAAGTATAAGACTTGAATATAAAATACACTTTCTATCCAATTTGAAAATAATCAAAATGATTCAACATGCAACTTTAGGTTAGAATTGGAAAAGTTAAAAAGCTTATGGCTCAAACATTTTGGTTGAGCATCCACCTGTGCACAAGGGTATCCTTTATGAAATTTTTTAGTAAATAACAAATTATTGTGGGAATTCTAAAAAATTGAAAGGCTGCTGGATATAGTTTCCAGCCAAGCAGAGAGAGATCTTTGAATCTTGTAATAGTGTTATTGCCAGCCATGGTTGTAAAAAGCCCTCGTCTGCCTCGCCTAGGCGAGAAGCCAAGCCAGGCTAGAGTGTGGCGCCTCTGGTGCGTGAGAGGTCCCACACATACATCAGGACGCACCTATTTAGCGTCTAGGTGCCTGAGGCTTAAGCCCTGGGCGATGACTTGATGGAAAGGAAGAATGTTGTTAAGATTGGGCTCAAATTACTTAAAAAATAATAAGCTCAAATCATATTTTCAATAAGCTCAAAGCCAATTTTAACACGTCATATTCATTACTAATTATATCAAATGTAAATTTTTTAATTATAATTACATTTTTAATTTTACAAAAGATATTAATTAATGATAAGAGTTAAGAATAAAACTGAACCCTAATTCAGTCAAGCGGATTTAACATATTGCTTTTTTTTTAATAATTCTGATTTAATATTGAATGAGATTAATTTATAGCAAATCTCTCTTGTGTAGTAAATTTTTATATTAGAAATGAACATATATTACAACATGAGCGGCTTATTAGCTATATAGTTTGGCCATTTTGGAAAAAATATTTATATCTAAATATTTAAAATTTATTTTTTCTCGAAACTTGACGTCTATCAGGCCATGCTTTGCCCGACGCCTAGCGCTTTGAGTCAGGCCATGGTTCATCGCTTTTTGGCGCCTAGCGTCTTTGATAACTATGTTGCCGGCATTTGATAGTTTTTGCTATTTAACCTTCATCACTTTAAAATTTTACTCGAGATGATACATATGCCAACCCCTAAAAGTGATTCATTAACCTCATGGATGTTAAATTTACTTTCCTGCACCTAAACCTCATCTACCTCTAGGCCACATTCTTCTGGCTGAACGTTTCACTTCTCAATTTGTTTGATACTTAACATAATTACATAATAAGTGATGTGGTGTTTAGGAGGCAGGAACTCGCTACTTGTGCTGAAGACCTTTACCACACGGGGACTTAAATTTAGCTACAACAATACTGATATTAATATATAAACAAATGGATGATAATCACATACGGCATCACTGCAGCAATTCAATTAGGATGAGAAGATACATAGACTAACAACGAATCACCAACCAGGGGCACTAGTGACAAGAAATCGAACTCATCCTTTAAACATTATTATTGAATTTTCACAACAATTATGTAGGAAATACCTAATCAGGTTTTTGGAAGTAATGCGAGGAGCTTTGATGGCAGCACCGATTAAGCTGCTCCCGGTTATATATATTCCCCTACATATTTCAACAATTCGAAGATGGTAGGGTGAGAGATGACAGATAAAACTAAGAAAAGATAAGTTAATACAAACAAGATATCGTGAGGAAACAAAACCATACCAGGCGGCGCCGAGGACTGAAACACCGATCGAGATGGCGATTCCAACGGCGGAAAAGGTGTACGGAGAGATCTGGACCAGAGCTCGTGACCACGAGCTCGATGACGCCACCATCGTGCTATACAGTTTACTGTTCTCTCCCTCTCTCTCTCTCTCTCTCTCTCTCTAGTTCGCGAGAAAAATAAATCAATAATTTTCTGGTCGAGGGAGAGACTTTGAATGGGCTAATTAATTGGGCCTGTTTTTATTTGGGCTGCATAATGAAATACTGTACTTGCATGTCAAAAGCCCAATAGGTACCTCATACACGAATTTTCACATGACTACGGAGTATTCCAGGTTTTGTTTTTCAAAATATTGTCAAATAAAAGGAACCGGCCCAATTGGATCGATCCTTAAAGTTCTTTAAAAAATAATAAAAAAATCGTGGATAAAAATAATTAAAGTTTACTGCTGTATGAATTAACTTTAGAATTTTAAATCGCTCTTCAATAACTATATAAGGTTGTGTTTGGATTGATGCATTCCATTTGAATTGATGGATTTTGTTTGAGAATTGATTTGAAACTTAGATTTGAAATGATAATATCTTAGGTTCATTTCAAATCCATCACAATTATCATTACATTTACATAAATTAGTAAATATCTGGATTAAAATACACTCAATATAAATTCATCCAAACAATAAATTTGAAATCAAGGATTTAAAATTCATAACTTCGAATCCCTACATCCAAATGCACCTTTAATGAATAATAACCAAATTAGTGAACACATACTTATTAATCCCAATTAAATGCACAATATATATTCAAATTGCATCTTTAAGTTTAAATTCATCATCATACAGTTTATTAGCAAGGTACTGTAGTATGTTTCTGATTTGGTATTCATTTTAAGACATAGTAATGCACATGTTTTCTTAAGAACGTGGCTTATAATTTCTCGAAAATATAAAGATGTCTGGATTATGATAATAATGTTTTTTTTTCCCTGGCTTACAGGTAGGTTCGACACAAGCGCCGAAACAATTGAGGTTGCTTCTTGGCAATGGGGTGCAGTTCAAGAAAATTTCTTAAACATGCAGTTTGTCCTAGAAATTGTATCGCCAATGTAGATGGGAAATTCTGTGTCTTGCAGCGGCACTGAAAGGATCAGCGTCCATTAAGACAATATTGCCCCACTACGGTGTCAACGGTTCAATTGGCAATTTGTCTCCCAAGATACGACGACTTATGACTGAGCACTCCAAATCACAAGCCCCCAAACCACAAATGTTTGAAAGCACTAAACAAGAAGAATGAAAAGATGAACAAAATGCTTCATATCTCTATTTTACTTGTTAATTTCGAAAATATGATCATTAATCCAATCAAAGTTGTTCTATATATAGTAGACCAAGTTGTACCATCAAGTGCAACATTTGGATGCACCAAATCATGGGAAAACGCACCGAAACGCGAAGGAACGCACCTGTCTGTCAAAAACAGACTGTGCGCGATCGATCGGCCAAGTGGCATGATCGATCGCACCCCTTCTATTTTCACCCTCTGTCAGACGCGATCGATCAGGCCAACATATGGCGAACGATCGCGGCCTCCAATGCATTCTAACTTACGGATTTCGTTTCATTTGGTTCTCGCTGCTTAATTTCTAATTCATTAAGCATTTTCCAACAATCTCCCACATGAATTAAATTAATGTATTATGCAATTGATTGCCTTCAACGAATTGTTATGCAATCTCGATAGGTGGTTTGTTGTATTGAATATTCCGTAGTAGTATTCAATCGGATTTACTTGACTTAATAGTGAATTTATAATCTTGAACTATTTAGTCATTGGTGTAAACCGAGACAGTTGAACCCACATCATAACAACTCTAACATTCGTATTGGTTTTTACGGTTGTGTCCATATCGCCCATGGACCACACTTGGTTTCATATGTGCTTTTTTCATCTTTGAAGCGGCCACACTCCGCACTTACATAGGTGATCTCCTAAAAGAGTATCCTGCTATACTCCAACATATTATTACATGTCTTAGGAATCATTAAAGGCTGTTTGCTTATCCTCGTACCCTTTTGCAGGCTATACCTCTTATCATGAGAATGTGTTGGAGATTGATCTCCAAGGCATTTATACAATCTCATAATTTAGTTGTCTCTTTTGAACCTAGATCTTAGGATCTCCAGTCAACAAGGTTGGATATCAACTATGAGATTTAAATTATAGGGTTTTAACCTCATTCCCCTCAATAAACTATATACTTGATCTCTAGGCAAACCTTTCGTGAGCAGATCCACAATATTTTCCTTTGACTTCACGTAGTCAATGGACATAATGCCATTTGAGATCAACCGTTTAGTGGTATTGTGCCTACGACGTATACGTCTAGACTTACCATTATACATGCTACTATGTGCCCTTCCTATAGCAGATTGGCTATCGCAATGTATTTTAATTGTAGGCACATGTTTTTCCCAACAAGAATTTCTTCCAAAAACTTCTAAGACATTCATCTTCTTCACCCTCTTTATCCAAGGCTATGAATTCTGATTCCATAGTGGATCTAACAATACAAGTTTGTTTGGAAGCTTTCCATGACACAACAACCCCTCCAATGGTGAATACATAACCACTTGTGGACTTTTTTATGTCCGATATCCAATTAGCATCGCTGTATCAATGGTCATTACTTGGATTGCTAGTGAACCTACTTAGTTTACCAACCGCATATGCAATATCAGGACGTGTGCAGTTCATAAAATACATTAGACTCCCAATTATCCTTGCGTATTCCAAGTGCATGACAGGGTCACCAAAGTTTTTAACTAAGTATATGTTTGGATCATATGGTGTTTTCACTGACGATGTGTTATTTGCGAGAAATTTCTCTAGCATTTTCTCAACATAATGAGATAGAGTCAACACTCGTCCTTCAGATGTCGTGGAAATTTTAATTCCAAGCATTACATTTATTTCACCCATTTCCTTCATTTCAAAATGTTTTGTGAATATTTTCTTAGTTGTATTGATGATTTATAAATTGCTTCCAACTATGAACATATCATCAACATACAAGCATATTATCACATATGTTTTATGTGTGTTTTTCATATATACACATTTATCACACTCGTTAATTTTGAAACCATTTGACAACATAGTTTTGTCAAATTGTTCATGACATTGTTTTGGCCTTGCTTAAGCCCATACAATGAGTTAACGAGTTTACACAAATTCTTCTCTTGTCCGGGAACCACAAACCCTTCTGGTTGTTTCATATATATTTATTCCTCAAGTTCCCCATTGAGGAATGTCGTCTTAACATTCATTTGATGTATCTCTAAATTATTTAGAGCTTCGATAGCTATTATCACTCTTATGGATGTTATTCTTGTGACTGGCGAATATGTGTCAAAGTAATCAAGTCATTCTTTTTGTTTAAATCCTTTTGCCACAAGTCTTGCCTTGTACTTATCAATTGAACCATCGGTTTTATATTTCTTTTTCAGAAATCCATTTGCATTCTAATGGTTTACTTCGTCTGGAAGATCAACCAACTCCCAAGTATGATTTTGCATTATGGATTCAATCTCGCCATTAATAGCATATTTCCACATAGGAGCATCAGGGTTAGATAATGCGTCACTAACCAATCTTAGTTCATTTTCTAACACATATGTCATGAAGTCAGAACCTTAAGTCTTTGCCACTTTTGTCCTCTTGCTACGTCGTGGCTCTTCAATTTCTTTTGAGTCATTGTTAGCTACTTCAAACGTCATTTTCTTAGGACATATTTCCTTATTTGTTTTGTAAGGAAACATTTCTTCAAAAAATACAAAATTTCTTGATTCCATGATTGTACCTTCATGCACATGACTTATTTGAGATTTGTGTAACAAACACCGATATGCACTACTATTGATAGCATAACCAATAAATACATAAATGTATTGTTTTAGGCCCAATTTCTAATTGCTTTGGTTTTGGTACTTCTACCTTAGCCAATCACCCCACACTTTTAAGTATTTGTATGAAGGTTTGTGAAATTTCCATAACTCATAACGGGATTCATCATTATTCTTGTGTGTTATTTTGTTTAGAATGTAGTTGACAGACATGATTGCATCTTCCCACAAGTTTTGGGGTAATCCAGAACTTATCAACATAGCATTCATCATCTCTTTCAGAGTACGATTTTTACGTTCGGCGATACTATTTGATTGTGGTGAATATGGGGCAGTGGTTTGGTGAATTATGCCATACTCAAAGCAAAATTCGTCAAAAGGTGCTCCATATTCTCCACATCTATCACTTCGAACATTCTTTATCTTTTTGCTTAGTTGATTATCAACTTCATCCTGTAGTGTTTAAACACTTCCAAGATCTCGTTTTTGCTACGTAGCAAATATACATAACAATATCTTGTGTAATCACATATGAAAGTAATGAAGTACTTTTTCTCATCTATAGTTGCACAAACTTTAGATCCGTATTAATTAATTCAAGAGGAATTGTTGTTATTTCAATTGAATGAAATGGTGGTTTCATTAACTTAGCCTTTACACAAGTCTCACACTTATGTTTTAAGTTAACACCATTGAAGGTAATAAGTTCAACTTTACTAATTTGTTAAGTGAATTATAATTAACCTGACCCAAACGATCATACCATAAATCACACGACTCACTCAAATAAGTAGTATCATTAACTTTATTACTTTCAAACTGATGGATAACCGTCATAACATTCATGTTGAAAAGGCTTTTTTTCCACATAGCATGTTCCTACAAAAACTCAATTTTTGGAGAGTACAATTTTTCCAGATTCTAAAACTAGTCTAAAACCCGCCTGACTAGAGCCAATCTGGATATCAGGTTCTTACGGATGTCAGAACATGTAAGACGTCAATGAGAGTCAATTGATTTCCCGAAGTCATCTTTAGAACCACCTTCCCCAATCCAAAGACCGGAGATATTGTGGAATTTTCCATGCAGAGTTGGCGCCCACTTATTGGCGTGTATGTGGAGAACATGACTTTGTCCGAACACACATGCCGGGTAGCACCGGAATCGACGAACCATTCCATAATATTGTCCACCAAGTTTGCTTCAAAGATTACATCGATTAGCATTAGATCATTCAAGTCATCCAAGATCCGAACATGTTCGGTCACATTGACTTGATCCTTTGCTTTTCCATGAACGTCTTTGCTAAGACAATCCTTTGCCATGTGATTGGGTTTTCCAACTTGTAGCATTCACCTTTGAACTTCTTCGCCTTGCCATTTTTGAAGGTCATACCATCAAACTTTCACTTTGATTCGGTTGTTTGTTCAACTACGTTAGCCCGTGGTTCCATTTGAAACCTTCACGCCTTCCTCTCAGAAACTTTGTTGTCCTCCTCGATTCGTAGTCGAGCCACAAGATCTTCAATACTCATCTCCTTTCGTTTATGTTTGAGATAGTTCTTAAAGTCCTTCCATATAGGAGGCAATTTTTCAATCATTACAGTGACTTGGAATAAATCACATAGACTCATTCTCTCCGCATGAATGTCATGCAAAATCACTTGTAGATCTTGCACTTGCGCCATCACAGGTTTGGTGTCAACTATCTTGAAATCCAGGAACTATCCAACTATGAATTTCTTCATGCCGGCATCCTCGGGTTTGTATTCTTTTCCAGCGATTCCAAAGTTCCTTTGCTATTTTCACAAGACAATCAACGTTATATAATTTATTGTCTAACCTATTTTGGATGTATCTTGCAAATGAAGTCGCTTTGATTCCATGCATCAAGTGCCGCCATCTTTTGGGTGTCAGTCTCTATTTCTTCAACAGTAGGAGCCTCATCGGTTAAGAACATTGACAAACTCAGCGTGGTCAAGTAAAAGAGCATCTTTTGTTGCCACCGCTTGAAGTCGTTCCCATTGAACTTTTCAGGCCTTTCACCATGACGAACAGTAGTCGTTGTTGCACTCGAAGAAGTCATTTGTTGTAGGATATTGTTTTAAGATTGTTGGAATAAATGTCTGAATATTTATCTATGGGCAATTGCAAACAAAGTAGCAATAACTTTATAGAAAGGATGTCGATGCCAGATTTGTAATCTCCGTCAATAAGACAATATTACCCCGCTACGGTGCTAACGGTTCAATTGGTAATTTATATCACAAGATACAACGACTTATGGCTTGTGATAGGAGCACTCTAAATCACAAGTTCTCAAATCACAAATGTTTGAAAGCACTCAAAAAGAAGAATGAAAATATTAACAAAATGCTTCATATTTTGATCTTTATTTTGCTTGTTAATTTCAAAAATCTGATCATTAATCCAATCAAAAGTTGTTCTGTATATAGTAGACCAAGTTGTACCACCAGGTGACGCCATTTGGATCCATCAAATCATGGAAAAAGGCACTGAAATGCGAAGGAACGCACATGTCTGCCAAAAACATACAAGTCGCGAGATCGCGCCCTTTTTATTTTCACCCATTGCGCCTGACAGAATTTTTCCAGTTTTTTTCCAAACAAGGCGCGATCGATCGGGCCAACATATGGCGATCGATCGAGGCCTCCAATGCACTTAGGGATTTCATTTCGTTTGGTCCTCGATGCTTAATAATTCATTAAGCATTTTCCAATAACAATTGATGATTTTTCTGGTCATGTTCAATCAGGATGTTTTCTAGAATTGTAAGATAAACTTTCTCAAACGATGCCCACTGAGATGTGTGTATAGAGTCCAAAATAACTTTGTTCCGGAAGAAAATTCTATTCTGTTGTAAATTGATAAATGAATTCTTATCAAGATAAAATTCAGAATAATTCAATGCATAAGTATCATCGACCTAAAATGTTAGAACACGTAGAAGGAGAATATATGCCAATGCAAAGTATCAGTATTAAGAGACGTGAATTCGAGAACAATGTACCACCAAGAATGTAAAGGAACCTCCACAACTAAGAGAAATTGTAAATTTTCGACCAACAAAAGAATGAATTGTGCGTAGACCAGTGGCGAAGGCTACTTTATTCTCATGCACGAGTACAAGACCTCACCAAATTTTTTGTACATGTGCCTCTTCAAGTACATTTTCTTTACTTTTTCTTTACCTTTTATTCCCATTTCTTGTCTTGCTGATGGATTTTGAAGAAGAAATTCAAGATTTCTTGCAAGATTTTGAGCCCCTGGACTTCCCAAACGATGAAGAAGACCGGTTACATTGTGTTCAACAATCTCCTTTGTGCCTGCACAATCAGTTCCCAAAACCTACATATCCAAAAAGTGCGTTTGAGTTATGACTTCTCAGACCATGCATCCATCGACTACGGCAATTAGTATTATCCAGATGAGTTGGGACCAAAAATTGCAACAACGTATGGTTAGCGTAATCCAACATTCTGAAAGAGTTTATTGCAAAATCTCAGTTGGTGATTATTTTTATAGATGAGACTAATAGAGCTTTATCGAACCAATCGGAGTCTTCATTGTAGTTTAAGGAATCAGAAAACATGAAAAAGTACACACTATGATGCAAAAATTTGCAACCGATCCACCAAATTGTGAACAGTGGGATTCCCCAAGTAAACAGGTGTAGATAATTGTCAGTCTGGCCTTTGACTTATGAAGATGCTTTTAAAGCAGTGTGCCCACTGCCCAGACTGAGTAAATTATGGACCATTTTGTAATTTGACCATGTACGAGAGGTCTATGTTCTAAGAGACTTATGTTTGTATAATCATGAAAAAACAAATAATGACCATTGTATAAAGAGAATACAATTAAATATGAAGATTATTGACGTACAGGAAGTCCAAATGCCATAGCTTCGATTGTTACTCTTCCAAATGTCTCCCCAAGCCCCTGCACAGGAGTAAACCAGGCATAAAGTAGGATGGTATAAACACTAACTCGATCGGTAAAAAAAACTCACGCATACTTCAGTGCTATGAAGTAAATGGGCATGAAGCAACTTGAAATGTGACAAAACAGATAAAATACGGTCGATCATTTAGTGACTTCTGAAGTGTTCGTGCAATTTGATAGTCAAGAACTAAAGTGTATGAGGTGATCTGAATGTTTCATTGATTAACCATTAGCAGATTATCAAGAGCCACGAGTGATCTATACCATGGGATTTTCATACTTCTATAACCCTGCATCTATTTAATATAAAGCAATAACCATCACAACTTTGTGACCTCGGCAACATGTTAAAACATCTAGCATTAAAGAAGGGTTGGTTATGGTTTTGGTTAAGCCCGTATAGTTTGCTTGAATCCAAGGTCCATAGGTTTTAGATCTTCTGGGTCTATAAATATGAAGCATAATTAAAAGGCCACACACTAAGCTCTTTTTTCTAATTTTCCCTTTATTAAACATGGCAGGGCAAGTAAGATGAAAACAAGGTCGTAAATAGATATATGCATGATGGAGTACCTGAGAGTTCATGATATAAACATCTGCAGCAGCGTAAAGGGAGGCAACACGAGTAGTTGCGGGAGTCCACAATACAGACTCTGACACCTTTGGATGCACAGATAGATATTTAAGAAGTGTTTTGACGTAAGGTACCTTGTTACTTTTTGATCCAACTGAACCTATGAGAATTTTCAGATTCTGTTTCTTCTCTCCAGTGCTTTCAGATGACAATTTTCTCATGCCAGCATCTCTGTCAAACACCAGCAGATCAGGCTTATTCTTGTTGGTGACCATCTTGGGCGACCTTTTATATTTCTGCAAGAGTGTGGTGGAATGTAAGGAAGATCCATCAAAAGAACTGGACTTGGTGGTGGATCCACCAACATTTTTCCAATTCTGAAGCAGAGATCTTGAGTAATAATCATGATCTATTCCTGTTGGAAATTTGATATCAGAATCATTCAGCAGTGGACCTTGTTCAACCAACAAGCGCGCAGACTCCAGAAGTAAGAATTGACCCTTTCCAGGGTTTATGCTGCTCAAAGAAACAACAAGCATATCATCATCAGTCAGTCCCATTTCTTTTCTAACTGCACTTCTCAATGATTGGCTCTTTTCCAGCATCTTCTCAGGGGTGAATGTTGGAGTATTTAAAGAGCAGGGGATGCCTGCTGCAAAAGCTAGCTCATCATTGACCGAAAGCGGCACCAGAGCAGGCTCAGTTTTTAAGTGGATATTTTCTTCCTCACACCAGGCTAGCCACTGTTTGGACTGTAATTCAGAAAGAAAAATCAACTTTTTTACTCGGTTGAGGACAAGTTTCGTTCGATTGAAGTACTCTCTTCTGTTCTCCATGATCCACCACATGATTTGACTAGAACCCAGTACAGTGCGAGAGAGATACTGTTCTGAAACCATGATTTAAAGATAACAAGAAAGGATGTCAAATATGTATTCACACAATTCTTTAGCTTAGATGGAAAACTTTTACAGCTACATTCATTCTAAGAATGCCATACTGAACCAATTCGGTAATAAAACACTAATTTTGTTTTTTTATCACACGGTCATTCATTCTGATAAATCCAGGAAAAACAAAATGCAGATATGATGTCACGGCAAGTAGTTAGTTAGGTATACACTGCAAGTCTGATTTTAGAACACCAGCATCACGAAGTACAAGGAAGTTGAAATCTATTAATTCTGGTGCAAATGCACCTCAACCACTAATAAGTGCCAAGCATTTGATCCACAACTTGACATGTTGAAGTAGACACGAACCTAAGGGGCAGAGTTTAGTGAATTTTTATTCACGGCAGCAGAAAGTGGCAGAGTTTAATGAATTTTCTAATTAGGACACATACAAATGATGGTATAAGTAATCATACTCTACAGCAATTTGACAGTGGAAAAGAATAATCAGGTAAAAGTAAGGAATACTTCACATGCCTTGACATAAGATTTTGTCACTTACGGAACACATGCACAGTAATAGCTTGAATAATATAATTACTGACAGATATAGAGAAAGTAGTCATAGAATGTAAACTATAGGACAGACTGCTTCCTGTATAAGCTCACCAATCCAGGATGCACAAACAGCGGACCCTGCAATGATGAGATCTGCTCTCATGGAAGTTTTGAAACTTAGATCAGTCTTGTCCGGAAGCACTTTGATTTTTCTTCTAGCAAGTTCTTCCATCAAACCACCCTTCTTGTTCAGAACTATGACAGAAATTGTGGCTCCACAGCTCAGAAACTCCGAAGCCAACTCTAACATTGCAAGTGGGGCTCCAGTCATGGACATCTCATGGAAGATCAAAACAAACTTCCTAGACCAAACCAGGCGTGCAAATGCCCCCTTTCTGTCACAGGTGCCTGACCGTTTCTCAGGACTCCACTCCAAAATTGTATCCTCTACAGAGCCAAACGGGCCAACAAGATGCCCATAAGTCATATTTTGCATTGGAACTTCCTCTTCTTCCACATCATCTTCACTTTCTATATCTTTCAGAACCACCTCTGGCTTACCTGGGTTCTTTTTACGTGTACGTCCTGATTTCTTGCTTCTTTTCTTTGAAAAACTGCTTTTTTTCAATGAAGCACCACTGCCATGCTTTGAAAGAGACACATCCACATTCTTCAAACCAGACTGATTCTTATCAGTCTGCAACTTAACTGCCATAGAGCTGACATTAGCAATCAAGTCCCGCCTATTATTCTGCTGTGGTTCGGAATATTCGCCACTTGTCTCACCCCCATATCCACCACTAAAAAGATCTTCCTTATTATCTCCATGAGCCCATCTTGACTGAAAATAAAATCCAGCATAAGCCCAAAGAGTGATCAAAAGCAACCAAAGTACAATGCGGTTGCTTCTGAACCATTGAGAGCTAATCCCGCCACTCCTAATCTCTCTTCTTGGACTGCGACCAGAGTTCAATCTCCTGAAAGATGGAGAACCCCTCGGTGTTGACTTACCTGACGAAACCGACTTCAATGCACCACCAGCAGGCCTCAATGGTGATGGACGACTTACATTGCCTTCCTCCATCGCTGAAATTCTCAATCACCCACTGTCACAATTCCAAATGCTCACGCAGCAACATTTCAATAAGGAAAAACAAATAATCACAAACGCCAAAACTGCTCCCCCAACAATCTCTTCAACGATTAGACATCCAAAGGTACCAATAAAATCACTCTGTAATATTAAACTACAATGCACAACGCTTCCTGTCCAAGAAAAACCAAAGTTCCCAGCTAAAAAATAGCGCTCGTTAAATTGATTTCTCACAGCACTATAACACCAAAAAAACATCATTTTATTCAAATACGAAATCAACGTGCCAAGCAAGAAGTACTAATAAGAAACAGCACTCAATTCTTGAATGTCAAACCAGCGTTAGAAGAGAAAAAAGCGCATACCATGAAGGACATGTCGATCCACTAAATAACAACACACAGACGCAAAAATTACAACTCTTCGAACCCAAAACTCACCGGAACTCACGGAATGGTGTACAATAGAATTAAGCTGTTCCAGCAGCAGCTACCAAGTGATCTTCGCATAAAGTTTCAGCATGTAAACATAATCCCGCACAAGTAAAACTCGATCTTGAAACAAGAAGATCCCGGAACGGAAGATCTTGAATTTAACTTCCAATGTCACCGACAATTCGAATCCATATGTTCACATCATTACATCAATATGTAGAACTCTTTGGAAAGAATTTACCAGCTCCGACTGCAACTCTGCCGACTTCTGGAGAGAAGAAATTGATCCACACCAGTTGTTGAATGGTATTGAAGTAGAAGCAGACAAGCAGTAAAAAGGAAGAAAAAAAGAAAGGCTTATCAACGTTGTCATTAATGATTAATTAATTTGGCTGATTATAACGCCAGAGTGATTTTCCATATTGTCAGAGCTAAGCGTCTTCAAATGCTGGCCTTAATACACGGTTACTTTGATGCAACCTTTAATACCCTTACGGATAGATCTTTCAATATATTGGGCATATTCAATATACAAGCAGTAAGAAGGAAGGAAAAAAGGCTTATCAGCTTTGTCATTAATGATTAAGCTGATTATAAGGCCAGAGTGATTTTCATATTGCCAAAGCTAAGAGTCTTCAAATGTTACCTTTAAGGTTAACCGGTTATTTTGATGCTACCTCTGGATAATACTAATATGGATAAATCTTACCGGTGAATAAATTATTTGGAATATTTTCAAATGAATACATCAAAACATTATCATGGAGGTAGCATTTTAGCCTAAGTGATTTTGGACTATTACATTAAAATTCTCCTTCAAACGTCAAAATCGGGAGAAAAGTCATATTTATTTGTCAATTTCACTTGCCCTTTCATCTTTCCTCTTTAATAATTTGACTGTGTATCTTTGACAATTAGTACTTATTTTACATCGGTTGAAACATCAATTACTAACCATCACAAGGCCAATAATCTTGTATCAACCACATTTGTATATGTACTTCAGTTATTCACAATAACAAATATATGAAACGGGTTTGCGATTATAGTAAAAGAGAATTAGTCGGCGAGAATAAATGGTAAAGTAGTCGTTTTACACGCTTTGTTCACTGGCAAAATGAAAATCGAACTGGCATTATCATCGAGAATCAATTTGATGTTTCCCGTTCCAGAGAGCATTGCCCTTAGAGACTGGGAAGTCGTCACCGTTGGATAGGTCTTGGATAACATCAAATTTTCCAAGAAATAGCACTGAATACATTGTCTCAATGTAATCAAATTAGGGAATGAGAGAAATCGTATTGAAAAAGATGACATAGAAAGAAATATGTGGACACCATATATATATATATATATATATATATATCTATATATATATCTATATATATATATATATTGAAGTCACAGCCTTGACAATTTTTAGACTCTTGATTTTTACACTAATTAACGTAATGTGTACGTGACAACCATAGCTTATTAGATTGTGATGTATTTCTCAATTGCATTTTATGTACTCTCTTTTATGATTGCCATGGGGCAAAACAATCTCTCATCATTTAGGGAGAAAAATATCTATATATAATATATATAAGTAAATATAAGGACGAGTAAAATTTAGACTACATCCAAACAATCAACATCACAGAGTACTTCTTTTCCAATATAGTCTAACCTGAGTATACAAGATAGATGAAGCATTTAATCAACATTAATTTTCTCATCCTAACAAGTGATTCCCTTGAGAGAATTAGTTGAGACTTTGCACAATGATGATAATTTTTGGTTTTTTGGAATTAGTCCAATCGCCAGTTGTCACCATTGAAAGACCAGTTTTGTTCAATGTACGAGCAACTTTTTCTCAACCAAAAAAAGCATCATTAATCGTACGAGACCTATATATACCAAAGATACTAGAAGCTCCTTTCAGAAAAAAAAATAAAATAGTAGAAGCTGAGTTAATTTGAACAAGAAACTCCAGACAAATTATCCCAAAAACCTTGTTAATTTCATTAGAACAGAAAAGAACAATAAATAAATAAACCTTAGTTTGACAAAGCAAGCATCGCAGCACTTATTGATATTTTTCTGAAGAATTCCCATCTGACAAATTTCTCGAAATCGTTTCACAAATAGAACAACGCACAATACCTGCATCGTCAACAAGGAGAGTCATTTACAAGTACACCTTGCAATGTCGAAAAAAGAAGATTCTTCAGTATTTTGATAATCTTACCGGATATAAGAGAAAGGAAATACCACCCGTCACGCTGCCATGATCTTCCTTTAAGCTCAGCAGCATGTTCGGGCATCTTCTTTAGATATACCTGTCAAGGAGAATAAGGAATACACATGGAAAATAAGCCGACACAAATATGCAGAAAGCTGATGATAAATGTTGATATTTTTGCCGCTTGCAATGGATTCAACGCAAAAAGTAAATAACTATGGAAGCCTTTCGATAAACCCAAAATGCTCTTTCGTTATTCCAAACAGAGTTATAAATTTTCCCACATCCCAAATGTTCTTTATAGGGCATTGTGAGTATTTTAAAATTTAGTCAAGCTCATAAATAATGTTCTCATGTATCCAGACCGAATTAAACAAAAATCAAAGCTTCTAATACTGATGCATCAACAGAAGTTTAGTGATCTTGGAATGCATGCAAGCACACTAGTACCTATAAATTATATAAGTGCACGTAGCCCAAAGCATTCCAGATCAACAACAGAACACGAAGGGCCTAAGAGAAGGTACTGCAGCACCAAAAACATAACCAAGAAACGCTTGCAACACATGACAGATGTAAGAGATATTGACTGCCAGTCTGCCAGTATCAGCAAATCATTCTGATTATCGCAATAGGTTCCATCAATTTAATTATATCATT
Organism: Haberlea rhodopensis; assembly: GCA_907163345.1. Classification (NCBI taxonomy): domain Eukaryota; kingdom Viridiplantae; phylum Streptophyta; class Magnoliopsida; order Lamiales; family Gesneriaceae; genus Haberlea; species Haberlea rhodopensis. The sequence goes on along the minus strand of CAJQUN010000010.1, from coordinate 1,144,517 downwards.
GGTCAAACTTCATCTCCGTATATCTGCAAATCAACACTTTAATTGGTCAATGAAGGGAACGTTGTTCATCGACAATTCCAACTGAATGACTGTTCTCCATCGAAAAAGTGTGGTATGCCCAACTTACCTACGAGGATTTTTTTGTCCTCTGCACAGAGTCATCATTTGCAAGCTCTGCAGAAAAAAATAATCTACTTAAAAGTGAATGAAAATATTAATGAGCCTCGAGGAATAAGAACATCCATTAGGCCTTACCAGGCCTTGGTTCGGGCTTCAAATCAGTATGGAATTCTGTTGCATTATTTTCGTTGCTGCAACCAAATTTTTTGGGTTAATAATTTGTAACTGCGGAGCTGGCCATATAAAAAACATCACCCATTCACTAAAAGTACGGTTAAAGCATCAAAGATAATCAGTGGACACGCTAAATACATTAGAGCCTAGTTGATTTAAGACAGATAAAAAAAAAAAGAAATATACGAGCATACTAAGCTACTGAATAAGCCAGAATCAAAGCGACCAGAGGATCACGACCTTGAGCTAAAACAAGAATAAAACAAAAAAAACTCAAATCCAGAATTTCAAAGCTGAATGAAGCCTGAATCAAAAGCACAGTCTATTCGCATATGTTCCGGAATAACTTCTTTGCCTCGTACATACACTGGGAAAAATACGGATCCTCAAGTTGATAACTAAATTAGAAAAGATCAAAAGATACAACATTATCCTATCTAACCTTGAAGCAGACATTAAAGAAGACGACTGTCCAGAAGGGCGAGTATGATAGGAACCATCAACAGAGTAATATGGAGAACAATATGATGCCCCCAGGGCCCCGGCAGGACCTGCTAACACTGGTAACCTGAAAAGTTGCAAAATAAAAAAAGACCAATTAAGTAAATGTTTACCGTAAGAGAACTACAATTGTGATACATTTAACTTCCTAGATGATAATGATATGAAATGAAAGCTGAAAAAGTGGATATCAGATCAACCAAAACTAGACAAGTGCTGAGCAAGTTACAAAGTAATAGATTCAGTAAAGCACATTAAACAATTTTTACCAAGTCATTTCAGAATTCCCTAGTCCAGGTTGGGTCTGACCAACATATCCAGGGAAGGCCATGCCAACAGCAGGAACTCCCATTCTACGAGGATGCCTGGCCTCCAAATTGCATGACTGCAAATTTATCCAAGTCGAGAATTTGGCGAAATTAAAAAGAAGAAAAAAAAAGGTAAAACGAGACAAGAAACCTAGGTAAGCAGAATATTATTCTGAAGATATTCCCGAGAAAATATATATGCAATCTAAATTTGATAAATAAAAATAGATCATTGATCCATCCATTTCTTGACACGACTATAGTTCTGTAAAGAACAGGAAACATTAAGCAAGAATAGAATAGATCACTACCAATCCAATACCAATGCCTGAATTTTCTACTGCCATTTTAAGATGTATTTCTGTTTTTCCTTGAACTAAAGTAGATGTATATCCGTGTTTCCTTTAAATAAAAGTCATGCTCATTAAAAGCAGGGGTAGGTTTCAAGAACTGTGTGATACATTGAGGTTACATTTTATTGCTTTCTTTATAAAAGATAACTTACATGGCAAAAAAGCTGGATAGTTTTGATCACCGTGAGCATTGCCCATATTGCCAGAGGCACCTATAACATGAGCTCCACCATGTAGGATGGAGCCCCTTCCACTGCCTTGCAACTTTCCTTTCCCTTTGGCAACCAACGCACTCTTGGATTTACTTGATTCTGAAGGAGATTCCAGCTCCCCAGGTTCATAAGCATTTACAAGACCACCTGCCCTTGGTGGAGAAGAAGCTTGTGATCCACTGGGAACATGTGTAAACTGCTGACCAACAGAAGACTGGGGACGAGTTTGAACAGGATTCCTCGGAACAGCTTGTAGCTGGCCTGGTGGAGGGACTCTGTTGGGTTGGTTATTAGACACAGTGGGTCGATAGGCCATTTGTGTCAACGAAGTTAGTCCTCTTCCATGACCCCTCATCTGAGGTTGAGTAGAGTTAATGGATGGCGAACTAGACACAGGCATATGCATATTGTTAGAAGGCTTCCTGGGCACTGTAGAATTGAATCGTCAATGGAAAGCTTATCAACACCAACAGAATCCACTATACTCTTTCCCCGCAGCATAGCAGAGGATTGTGACCCAGTAAAATTCTCATCCATAACAGCTGAGAGACCATTGTGATTGATTGAACCAGTATGAACATCATCTTGCATGGAAGAACCATAAGGATAAAATGGAGGAGAAGCAATGCTCAAATTGGAAGCAAACACTTGTTTCCTGGGCAGAACCACGCCGGGTTCTGAATGTGATGCTGATTCACCGGTTCTTTCAGAGCTAACAAAGGAAGGCTTCTCAACTAGTTTCCCGGACCTTAAAAAAAAATGTAGCACAGATAAGAACAGAGTACAAAGGAATGAAGCAAAAGAAAATTAGTCTACTCACTCCTTGCTTGGTGCGAGAGGAGCATCATTGTTTTTCTTCCAGGATGACTGATACCTTCGAGGCCCTCGCCCCCAGTTACCCTTAGGAGCATTGTTTAGATTGTTATTAGTCTGAGATCTGTTATTAGCGTAATCTCTGGACCTGTTTCCACGTGCATTATCACTCTCTACACCTCTATTTCTGCCATGACCTCGACCCCTTGAACCTCTCCTACGCTGGAATCAAAACACCATAACAAACAACTTAAACAAAAAATGCATGCATACACATAGACACATCTGATATATGAAACATCCACCTCTCCGTAACGCCTTTCTTGCATAGTGAACTCATCAAACTTATCATGTCCCCATTTCCGTTCATCCTTAGACTCCCATAACTTTTTTCCTCCAAGCATTCGCCTAAGAAAAAAAATCCGAGAGAAGAGTTTTTGATAAAAGTAAATTCATTAACAGCCAAATAAGGCGCTACATGCAAGCACAACTAGGCTGTGCTAACACACAAAGCCCCATGACCAATTTTAAATTGTTAAACGGTGATAAAATAACACACAAAAGAAAAGATCAAGCCTAATAAATGGGTACATATTTGATACAACGTATACAAATCTTCATTTCAAATTAACTGATACCAATCTAACCTGCCAAAGTGTGCCCCACGCGTCTAAAACACTAGGATTGAATCTAATTGAAAAATAAAGAAGGAAACAAGCAATGTTGTATCTAAAACTAAAGCAATCATGTAAAGATAACTAAGCTAACCATTGTTTGCTTCCAAGACTTATGCACATTATCTGATTAAATTGGTAATATGGAACAATTTAGCAGCAAGTTATTCACCTCATAGGACTTTCTTGACGAATAGGAAAAATTAGTGAATACATGTCAGAAATTTAAATTAAGGGTTCTGATAGAAGTAAAAAAAAAAAACAGACCATAAAGATTAGTAACTGAGCATAATCAGATAAATTAATTTAAATATTTGTCTTCATCTTTTATCAAGTCACTCTCAGTCAAAGCCCCGATCGCGAAAACTAGTTAATTTAAACATTAGAGGGAAACTACTTTACAAGGAGCTTGATCCTAACTAGGAGCTGGATTAGATAGAATAAGAAAAACTAATTAGAAATGTAAAGCTTAAATTCTTAACATGCCAGCCAATTGACTGTGGTGGACTAAATAATCTCCAATCATTTCTCCGCACAGCAATATGTCATTCTTACTCACACCCCTCCTGCATTTTCTAATTGTTAAGCGGGGATAAAAATAAAGCAAAATTTTATGCGCTGAATAAACTAAAAAATAGATGAATCAAAAGTTTACGATTTAGGCATGTTGGCAAAAACAACTATGTAACATGAAAACTAAGATTTGACAAAGGCAATTAAAACTGCAACATCTAGATCACAAAATCCTTCATGCAGAAGCACCGTCACTTTTTGTACCAATAGTACACTCCATTAAAGGAAATGTCTGAATGTGCGGTACATATATTGGGAGAAGAAGTTACGTAGCAAACCCTCTTGCACAAGCTAGGTGTTCAGCAGTAATAAACAATGCACGACCATGAACTACATATCATGGAAAGATTATACCATCAAACCAGTTCCATCCACGACCATGAACTACATATCATGGAAAGATTATACCATCAAACCAGTTCCATCCACGAAAAAGAAGTAAGAAATATAACACCTGAGTTCACAAGAAGTTCACAGACAATCCCAATGGTGATAAATTGAACTCATAATCAACAGTCAAGCATGCTATCATTTCGATAGAACTCATTCTATCACTAACAAGATCAATCAAAATCCTCACAAAAGCCATTCATACCTGTTTCTTCCACTAGCGTTGTCTCTAAACCTGTCATCATGCATGTAGAATGCCCCGGCAGTCGGTACAGCATATGGTTCTATCCCCTTCTTATCTCCCTCATGCTCACCACCATCAACATTGCTATCACCATTAACCTCACTAACCTCGTTCTTCACTCCCTTCTCCACCATGTACCCATCACCCACTACTTCCGCAACCACAGCTCTCTCCACATCCACCGCAACGACACCATCCCCACCCCTCCTATTGCCTCTATCTTCGTACTCCGCCTCCTCTATTTCCTCGTCTACGTAATCTTCACGCTCATCATAATCCTCATTCTCCTCCTCCTCCTCCTCCAAGTCATCCTCATACTCCGCTGCAGCGCCTTGTGATTCCCCCTCAGAATCGTCAAGCCTTCGCATCGGCTTTTCCCTACGGCTCTCCCCTTCGTGCTCTTCGTCGTCACTCGCCACTCTCCTCCTCATATTCAGCGACAGCTTCGACTCCTCCGGATCGCTGTCGTACTCAACCTCCTCACCCGCCATTGCCCCCCTACTCATTAACAAATCCAACAAATTTCACAAAATACCAAAAAGAACCAATTCTCGAAACCCTAAGATGGACAATCGGCAAAGTAACGGCAATAAAAAATAGGTTTTTATGAAGGTGACACGAAATTTCGTGAGGTACTCAGGGTAAACGCTTAAAAATCCCTCGAATGTTGGAATTGATTGGGTAGAATCTCGAGGAAATTTGAGTTAGATTTTGTGTGGTTTTGAAGACGAGTCGTTTCACAAATCGATTAGATTTGGTTTATATATATATAGAGAGAGAGTCACAGAGAGAGAAAGAAGTACGTTGAATTGATGGATCTGCACCCGCAAATAAAGGGGCAGTGATGAATGTTTTTTTAGTATTATACGATCCACCGTGGTTTGGCTAGTAAGATTTTGGAGGCGAGAGCTTACACATTTTTTGTATCTTTCTCAATTTATGCACATTGTCACTTCACATTTGGACCTTCATTTGTTAATGAATACAGTTTGCTTGCTTTGTCATTCTCTGAAATTCTTGGTTTGAGGGGACCGATTTTGGCACTGGTGGTTAATGCCTCTTTTTGGTCCCTGTTCAGTGCTTATGTCATGACTCACTTTCTCTTTCCACCATATTATACCACTTTTCATGGGAGGCCGTGTTTGAATTATGTTGTTTTACTTATTTTGCTACATTTGTCGTGAGTGTTACGACTGTTATTTTCAACAACAAAAAAAAGTCTTTTGAGATACCCATTGTGTTCCGAGCTGCTTCCCAAAGTGTACTTCACTCAGCTCCCCTAATTTTACTTGTGTAACGGTGTCTTAGTGAGATATCAATAGAATTTATTCTAAATATTCGAATTAAATTTAAAATCTTAAATGTAGTACGAGAATATTATTGTCATGCTAGTACTTAATCACGCTATACAAAAGTCACTGACATGTCAACTTTGAGGTGAAGCCTAAGAGTCGATTGTCTCACTCTCAAACCCGAGAGATGCCCATAAATTTTCAAAACTTAAGTGTCTGAACTTCTCTTTTCTTAACATTTTTTCACACACAATGATCATGTATAGAGAGGGAATCATCGTCTCCTTGAAGGCTCAATCCAATTATCACGGAAAAGAGGGACTATTAACCCATTTGAGTATATCGTCTTTGTCACATATCATTTTTTAGGGGAAAAAAAGTGAGTTGAGATTGAAGCAATATCTATTTGTGGTGAATTATATGAGATCTTTTCTATTCTCAAATTATAATAATAATTTTCTTATAATTAAAATTTCCTTCTATTGCAATACAATTGGAGAAAACATGACATGATGCTCGATTTTTCATTTTTATAACTCGAGCTTAATTCTAAAGACACTAATCAATGGTTGAGTTAATTGATTAGGCACAATTCAATTTAATAAATATCGCATATATTTTAAGTTTTATTTCTCAATAAAAGATGTTCCCTTCTTTTCAAAATCTAATTTTTAAAAAAATAGAAATACGCATTATTTTGCACGTCATTTTGTGAACACTTTCTGTAGAAATTTGAGGCAACAACCGATGACGTTGCCATTGCCATTATAATTATCACAGTAACTAATTTCCTTCCCGATTTCAAATTCTTTTTTTTTTTTTTGGTGATTTTTGGAGGATTAATTATGAGATTTTATTTGAAAGTTGGCAACATTTTTATGTTTTTAAGTGTATATTCACTAAAGGAAATGTAGGGAAGGTTAATTTAGTGGATTTTATAAATATAATATTAACACAATTAACACAAGAAATTGTTATTAATTGATTAACTATATAAAAATTGTCTTTATTAAATAATTCAAATAGACACTATATTTTTGTGCTACACACACACATACACCTTGGGATGATTTCCTAGATTGAATAAATAAGTCTTCACATCTATATATTAATTAAAATAGACATTATATTTTGTGCTATTTATTACTCTTAACGTGGAGCCAGATAACCTATTTTGAAGTGTTGGTATAACATAATAATCATTGAATACAATCATATGTATGAATAGAAAAAAATTGACTCAACATGATTGGTAATCCTGTATGCCATGAATATTTCTCTCTCGCACAAAATGGAGTCCAAATATATACTTTGGATGACTAATGGCTTATTGTTTAGAGATGAAGCCATGTTGAACAAATGGGTGTATTCGTGCTGAAAAGAATGCATCAAAGAAGCATAAGTTTTCCTCGTTTTTATGAAATGATAATCTGGAAAATATACAAACCTAGCATGGTAGGTAAATAACAACACCTCAATTCTCAAAGTTTCCTAACAAAACTAGTTGTATATAAAATCAAGATTTAGCGGAACTGTGGATTGTGTAGTAGATATTCATGTCTCCAGAATCACACAAACATGACCCAAACACAGAACTAAGCCGAAGGGTTAAGGTCTGCAGACGATAAACAAAAACAAAAAAGGATAGGACCGACAAACTACATAGGAGACGTTGACAAGTTCTCAGATGCTCCAACCACAAACTCTCATTTTAGTTTCATTGACCTGCTTGGGAGAGAGAGAGAGCACAGAAACTTACATGTTACCGAATACATATTCCTCTGAGTTGGTGTACATGCAATTGTTACTTATCTGATGCCTTGGGAGAATTTTCTGGGGTTTTTAGAGCAACCGACGTATCATCTTTATGCAATGTGACAGCTGCTCGGAAATCATCAAGTGTGGAGGAATCCTTAAACTTCAAGGCAATTGTAGAAAGAATGTCTTTTGATTCAGCAGCACTATTCACACAGGTAAAAGTGACGCCTCTCTTGTCCATATTTGTCATCTTCAAGTCTGGATAAAGTCTGGCGTTCAACGCCAGTCTATAGTTTCCCCTAGCCCTCATGATGAGTCTGGCTTTACCTGTTCCAGATGTGGAAACATTGACCTTGAGTTCTCCTTTGCCACGCTCTTTCCATGCTCCAGCGAAAAACTCAAACAGCACGGAATCAGCTGTGAAAACGGCCTCCTCGTTCTCTTCTCCTGTTTCAACGGTAACTGCCTGCATGGTGGGAAATTTGCTGCTTTCATTCTTACTGGCAGTATTTGCCCCTGAAGTACCAAAAATTGAAGAATTTCCATTGTTAGAAAGACCAAAACCAAAGGAAGGTTGGTCGTTCTTCAGGGCAAAAAGGGAACCACTAGAACTTGGCGGAGTCCCATCTTTAGGAACTGATCCAAAAGAAAACAATGTACTAGAAAACCCTGTCCCTGCAAGTCCAGAGAAAGCATTTTGGCCACTTGATAGTGGTTTAAATGAGCTAAAAGAGGCAGTTTCTACAATCTTTACAGCAGTTTCCTTCACACTATCTTCCTCGGCATTTCTCTTGCCTTCTGCATCCTTCCTGGCAATCATTCTCACTATTATCAGATTCTGCACCGATTTTGGCTCCATCCTCCAAAGTTTCATTTTCTGCCACCTTATCTACCGTAGCCTTGGCTATATTTTGCTCACAGACTTGGTCGGTGTTATTCTTCTCAATATTTGATTCAGTTTTTGACTCAGCTAAACTTGCTTTCAGAATGCTTAGCTTTACCATTGATATCAGATTTCCCCATCTCTGCAGTAGACTCTCCCTTTGGCTCATCAACTTCATCTTCAAATTTACTACTAGTTTCATCATTTTGCACTGTTTCCTTACTTATTACACTCTGTTCCACCTCCACTGCAAGTTCAGAAGAAGCAGGAGGCACCAATCGGATTGCAGCAAATGGGTTGGTACTAGGAGCTGGAGTTGGGGCTGGGACAGGGGCAGATAAGGTTGATGATGTTTGCTGGCGACGGACTTTCACAATCCTTCTAGTGGCAAGAACCTCATCCCTTGCCCTTTTAAAAGTTCCGTTCTCTGGTTCAGATGTCCCATCATCTTCAAGACCAGGATTATCTCGAGATAACTGTGCTCCAGCAGCCCTCTTTTTCGAAGGCTGAAAGTTGTTTTCTGCATCCCCCATGGCAAAATAAAGTAAGCAGCCTCACAAGGTTGTTTCCCAGCACACACGGAAAATTTTCCCCTGCATGAAAGCCACAACAAAACTCAATAAAACTTAAATCACAGCACAAAAATGCTCAGAACGAGATAATAATTAGTCTAATCCTGTCAACTTGGCAAAGAGCCGAGGATAAGTGAACTGTGCTCTACCAATTTTTTTTGTTTTGATAGGCTCACTCACATTCTCTCTAATTGTTCATGTAGCCTACCCTCAACTCATTGGATATAAAGGCTTAGTTGTTGTTGTTGTAGTATAGGCTCACTCACACTAGCGAGAGATGAAAAAAAGGAAATTAGGTTCTAGAATGTAAAATAAAAATAATAAGTATTACAATCCTGTACTACAAGAAAAAAATCCATTGTTGCGATGTAACGGACGAAAATATAATTAATGTTGCACTGCTACTGCATCCAAAATGGTAACCAAAATTCGGAAAGCCAGAGATGGAGAAAAAATTATTGTCAGCAAGTAGCAACACGAGGATGTGACAACATATGACAAGAATTACAAATGACTGACAACTAAATTCCTACTCTCCGAAGATAAAATGAACAGTAGACTATAATTAACGATACAGCAAAAAAAAAAGTTACTATCAATTAATGCAAAAAACCAAAAACATTTATTCAAAACGAGTTCAAGGTTCTAATGATTAACAAACTGTATACAGTAACAGCTGAAGTAAACCAATTACCCACTGAAAGGCAAAGTTAACCTTTACAATACTCTGGCGAACTTTCATTGAACGCCTTGATCACGATGCTAAAAGAAACAAACAGTTGGATATATATATTCTCATGAAAAATAGCAGGCACCTATTTGCCTGATGGTGGAGTGGCTTCATTCCAATAGAGGTTCGAACCACACCAAGTATGTGTATGCTCACGAATGCACATATAATACGTGATCACAATAATATTCACCAATTTTTCAAGAAATACTCACCCAACATTCCAACACGAGACTTTCAAAAGGTAAAACACATTTCTAGACAGTAGTACAAATAACGAAATTGTATTCAATTTCGCAAGATAATATAACAGCCCTCACCAACAATACATTCCCTTAGCTTAAATTTCCAAAAACATATTCGAAATGAATTAATAGCAGGCAATTGGCAATACCCGACAAACTTCTATCCATAAACCACCCATGACCCAGTTTTCCGTTAGCTGAGGATGTCATCTTAACCTCGCAACTAAAAAACTTTTAAAACAGAGAAACGAAATTATAAACACAAGCATTCAAAATTAGTTCGACCAAAAGCCAATTTTTCTCCATCTATAATCCCAGTCATACGAGTATATAAAAAGTTATTGATTTTCAATCCAATTCAAAAAATAATGAATTGAACATCAGTTCGAGCAATTTATAATATCTCCAAAACATATACAATATTGCACGACAATACATGAAAAGCCAAGAGAAAGATCAAGAAAAAATACCCGACTGAATTTGAAGGGTTTGCGTATTCAAAAAATACGAATGCGTATAATATGTTACACTACGTTCAGATTGACAAAAAACCCTTGAGTGAAAAGAATGAAAAGGGCAATTTTCTATTCCTTCTTTCTTCCCCCTTTGAATATATCTCTTGTAATAATATTTAAATAAATTATTAACTAAAATACTATTATATTTAAATATCATAGAAAGTTCAAAAAAAAAAATGAAAGGAGCATCCCTAGCCATAAACGGGCTGCGCAACCCGAAATTTTGGCAACATTTCTTGAAATTGAGCTTTTCTTCAAGTCAAAAATTAGAGGATAGAGCTTTTTTTAGAGTTGTAAAAATATAATTTTAGGAGTAAATTATATACTTTTTTAAAAAAAATTAGGGTAAAAAAAAATTGATGAGGTTCAGCTGCCCCAACCACAGTATACATCTGCCCCGGCTGTATGCATATTAAATTTTGATATCCAAAATATTTATATGTTAATAATCCACTTCTATTACTCTATTTACTGATTTTACAGAAATTCATTATAGAAGTCGAAATTGCATATGGACCTGGAGATTTGTATACCGTGTTTAAATATAGAAGTCTAAGACGCCAAAGATCTAGCCTACTGGTTGTCACCATCCCAAATATACGATTTGACTCGAGTTCGAGTCCGTTGTAAATCACCCCTCTCTCTTTGATAAAAAATAAAAAATAAATATAGAAGTCTAATAATCTTTAATATTTATACCATAAAAATTAAAGAGGGAATGTATTCTACGGCGAAAAGCTACTAACTACAGATTAACCAAATTGCAAAGAACTGACCTTTTCCACGAATAAAATGCTCATTACACATTAAAAAAAAAAACACTCATTACACAATAGAACTACAGCAGATACAACAAGACACTGATATCCTTCTAGTCAGACTTACATCCTCCAAAGAATTCAAAAACTATACGAGTTTTTCCAGTTGAGGAAGGCCAAAAAAAGTTGGCAGGAGAATTTCACAATTAAAACGACGAATATGAGTCTACAAAGGAGATTACAGTTCTTCTTGTTGCGGTGTAACCTTTTTCCTGCGAGTAACTTTCTTCTTGGGAGCAGCAGACGTGCCTGCCACTTCAACTATATGCTGGTGCTGATTATTCACCTCAGATTTTGTCGAGTTTCTTTGGCTCCTTAGTCGTAGAATTTCGCCTTTTGCAGATGCTAATTCGTCTTCCAATTTCTTTCCTCTCTTTTCCAAACTCTCCCTTTCTTTTCCAAGTTTCATCACCATGTTATGGGCGTCTTCCAAGTTTTCCCGAGCTTCTAGAGTAATCTGTTTTTGCTCTTCAAGGGACTTGTGGAATGCATCCTTTTCATCGTCCAAACTCGAAATTCTTGACTTGGCCAACTCAAGATCCATTGAAAGGGTTGATTCATTCCGATTCATCTCCTCGAGTGTTTTAGTAACCTCTTCTAAATCCATCTCAAGTATTTTCCGCATTTCTTTGCTTCTTGAAATTTCAGTCTGCAGAACCTTCAACTCTTTGTTTAACGAAGATACTAGTTTCCTTTCTTCCTTTAGAGCCTCAGCTGCAGTTTCTGCTTTCATGTTGGAATCAACGAGTTCTTTCTCTAAGCTAGCACACTTTTGCTCCGAGGAAGCCAACTCCTGGGAAACAATTTGCTGTTTTTCATTCTCCCTTTTGTAAGATTCTCTAGCTTCCATCAACTCTGCCTGAACCTTAGACATCTCTGCTTCGAGCCTAGAGAACGAGTTTCTTGACTGTTGCAGTTGTTTTTCCAGATCAGAAGCTTCATTTCTTGATTTCTCCAGAGTTTCCCGTGTAATATCGAGTTCCTGTTCTAGACTCTTAACATTTTTCAATTCAACATTCAGCATTTCTCTTATATTCTCCTTTTCTTGAGTCAAATCAGCAACTAGAGCTACATTTTTGTTTGCTTCATCCATCGCAACCTTAAGCTGTCCCTCAATCTGTTGAATCTTCTTTTCTCGATCTCCCAAAATCTTACTACCTGAAGCGGTCTTTTTTTCTGTGGAGGATTTAAATTCATCAAATTCCTTTACAATGGCATCGAGCCTTTTGCTGGATTCTTCCCTATCACCCACCAAAGAAGATAATTCTGCATTCAGATTCTTCAGTTCTGAATTCTTCAACTCCAGCTCATTTTCATTTTTCGAGAGTGTGACTTTTAATTGCTGTAGCTCAGATATTAAACCACTTATCCGATCCTGGGATTGTTGGTATACAGAGCTCAGTTGATCGAACTCACGTTCCTTTTCAGCAATTTTGGAATCAAGATTCCGAAGGTTATCTTCCTTTTCAGTAATCTCTGATGAAAGCAAGATAATCCTATCTTCCAAGATTGCCACAGAATCCAACTTCTCCTTCAGCTGTTCTTGCAGTTCCTTTTTCTCTTTTCCCAAGTTACTGAGGTTTTGTTCAAGACTCTCGACCTTTGTACCAAGCTCTTCAATTAATCTTCTATTCTTTTGCAACTCTTGTCCAAGGCTTGTAATCGTACCATTTGCAACTTTCAACTGATTAACTAACGACTGTTGCGCTTCGCTTGCTTTAGCAAGTTCCTTTCTGTGAACTTCTTTATTATTCAAAATCTTTGTCTCAAATATTTTCTCCAGAGAAATTATGGCAGATTCCTTTTCTTTCAGTTTAATATTCACCTGTCCATTCAAGAAGACAATACATAACTTATGAACAAAAACTAATAAATTCCAGCAAAGACTGATTCCAAAAAAGCAATTAGTTTATATAGGACTTTGCTGGGAACAATAATTACCCCCACTGTACTGTGTGGCTGCTCATGTGACAAATGATAGAAACAAGGTGCTTTGGCAGCAGTACTACTTATCGTCAAATTGTAATTTTACTGTTAACTATATATTTTGATACATCAGAAGACACTCTATACTGCAAACCCCAAATAGGTCGATGTAATTTGTTCGACTCCTCAAGACACTGTTTGGTATTATGGATGAGATGAGATAAGTGAGGGACGCGTAGTTAAAATTATGGCTCACCACACCTTTATCAAGTGACCCCAAAACTAATAAATTCCAGCAAAGACTGATTCCAAAAAAGCAATTAGTTTATATAGGACTTTGCTGGGAACAATAATTACCCCCACTGTACTGTGTGGCTGCTCATGTGACAAATGATCGAAACAAGGTGCTTTGGCAGGAGTACTACTTATCGTCAAATTGTAATTTTACTGTTAACTATATATTTTGATACATCAGCAGACACTCTATACTGCAAACCCCAAATAGGTCGATGTAATTTGTTCGACTCCTCAAGCCACTGTTTGGTATTATGGATGAGATGAGATAAGTGAGGGACGCGTAGTTAAATGATGGCTCACCACACCTTTATCAAGTGACCCCAAAACTAAAAAATTCCAGCAAAGACTGATTCCAAAAAAGCAATTAGTTTATATAGGACTTTGCTGGGAACAATAATTACCCCCACTGTACTGTGTGGCTGCTCATGTGACAAATGATCGAAACAAGGTGCTTTGGCAACAGTACTACTTATAGTCAAATTGTAATGTTACTGTTAACTATATATTTTGATACATCAGCAGACACTCTATACTGCAAACCCCAAATAGGTCGATGTAATTTGTTTGACTCCTCAAGACACTGTTTGGTATTATGGATAAGATGAGATAAGTGAGGGGCGCGTAGTTAAAAATGATGGCTCACCACACCTTTATCAAGTGACCCAAAACTAATAAAGCAAAGACTGATTCCAAAAAAACAATTAGTTTATATAGGACTTTGCTGGGAACAATGTGTGGCTGCTCATGTGACAAATGATCGAAACAAGGTGCTTTGGCAGCAGTACTACTTATCGTCAAATTGTAATGTTACTGTTAACTATATATTTTGATACATCAGCAGACACTCTATACTGCAAACCCCAAATAGGTCGATGTAATTTGTTCGACTCCTCAAGACATTGTTTGGTATTATGGATGAGATGAGATAAGTGAGGGACGCGTAGTTAAAAATTATGGTTCACCACACTTTTATCAAGTGACCCCAAAACTAATAAATTCCAGCAAAGACTGATTCCAAAAAAGCAATTAGTTTATATAGGACTTTGTTGGGAACAATAATTACCCCCACTGTACTGTGTGGCTGCTCATGTGACAAATGATCGAAACAAGGTGCTTTGGCAGCAGTACTACTTATCGTCAAATTGTAATGTTACTGTTAACTATATATTTTGATACATCAGCAGACACTCTATACTGCAAACCCCAAATAAGGTCGATGTAATTTGTTTGACTCCTCAAGACATTGTTTGGTATTATGGATGAGATGAGATAAGTGAGGGACGCGTAGTTAAAATTATGGCTCACCACACCTTTATCAAGTGTACCAAACGGCGTCTTTTTATATCTTTAAAGACTTCAGTCATTTCAAGAGTGATTTTTTAACCCTTTTAACCCTCAATTGCTGTTAATCAGAAATAGAAAGTAAAAATCAAAAACCACTCCCACTATGTGCACTTATTAAGAATTCAAATGGGTCCATTCAAAAAGTATTCTAAAATAATAAAAAAATAAGATAAAGTTAATTGAAATGGCTTACAGATTCTATGGTTGCATCTGAAGCAGCCTTTTCCTTCTTTGTTGATGCATAAAGAGCACCAAGTACACCTGACGCCATAACTCCAACAACATTGAAAAGTGAAAAGGTTGAATTTTCCGAAGCGTTTCCCTGCACTGATTGCTGGGACACAAGAAACATTCACTTCAGGAATATGAACTGGAGGATTGTATACAAAAGACAACCTTCTAACACCAGTACTTAAATAATTGTTTCCATATTATATTGGGCAGAGATGCAGACCTCTGCTACTTGCATCAACTTCCTTAAGTCAGAATCTTCTGAAACAAAACAGAAACAATTCATAGTTTAGCAAAAGCCCATCAAGATATGCATCCATTGTACAAATCACCATCTTGGAGAATCGTGTTGAATGAAATGGAATGCGTTAGGCATGGAATGGCAACTAAAGGTTTGCAAATTCTCTTATAAACACAAGCTTTTAAACTTTCATTGCATGTCATTTGACAACAAATGACTCCTGAAAGAGTATATAAGAACAAATGAATGAATTTAGGTTATGTTTGGATTAAAGTTTTTCATTTGAGGAATGGATTTAGAAGAATGTTATGTAATTGAGAATTTAAAATATTTTGTTTTGGTTTTAAAAAATAACTTAAAATTGAAGTCAAGGATTTAACATACTTGAATTTGAAAATTACACAGGTTGTTTATGGATTGAGTTGTATGAAAGCAAGAATCCCAAATCTGTTCTAATTGTGTAGATTTGGGATGTTTCAAATTTATCTTCGCTAAGTTTAACCTATTGAATGAGCAATTGTAATGGATTTCAAATGTATCCAATATTAACACAATTGAAATTCAAGTTTCAAATACTTTCACCAAATTAAATATGTCCACATAAAATCAAATCTTTCCATCTAAACACAACCAAACAATTAACCAACTCCAGCAAATTGTTATAGCCAGATGCAGCCTTAGTGCATCCTAAATAAATGAGGAAGAAACTTTGTAGCTTGTATTCTGTTCTTTTGCACTTACTGCTTCAGGTTTCTCATATTTGTCTTGCTCAACCTGGTTGACCTTGATAGACAGGGTTCTAAAAGCATTTGTATAAATTTGTTGCAGCATAGAGTGCCCCTTGAGATAAATTATTCATTATCTTCTCATGTTGCATTGTGTCCATTATTATTGATTATTTAATTGTGTACAAAGGGTATGAACTACTAGATTTCCTATAAATATCCGATGAGAAACATGATACCTTTTAAAGCGAAAGCATCATGTATAAAATATGAGCTAAAGACAGGTATTTTATAAAGTGTTCACCGCGAAAACATATTTATAATATATCAACCAGAACAAAGACCAATTCATCTCCAACCAATAAAGAAGCAATATTGCTAGAATTTATTATACAGATCAACCGCAATAAGGAAGATTCATATACAAGCGAGCAAAAAGAAGATGCTTAGATGGTGTCAAGAGGGAACCTCTTCTTAACAACATGCAATCATTACAAGTAGAAAACCTGTTACTTGAAGCTACAGTACATTCAACAAGAAAAGCAAGAAATGAGATTTTCCTAATCCGATATGATGATAAAGCTAGTTCAGAAGCATTCCACAGAGCTAAGATTTACACAAACCCCTATTCTATCATTATTCTTTGGCCCCTAGCAAATCATCAAGCATGTAAATTAACTAACAGCCCCTGTGCATGTCAAATAACTAGCCACCGCAAATATCAGAAATAAAAAAATTATTTCTGAAAATGCCCACACTCGAAATTTTAACCATTTTCCTAACACCTAGTCGTAATGTCATGAATACCATTAAAAAGATGATGATTTGCAACTTAATTTAATGAAGTCAATCATCCAGCCGCTCAACTTTTGATCCCAGTTGTCTCCTTGTCTCGTTCAAGACATTCAATATATAGTCATGGAAATATTTCAAGACTCAAAAATGCAACGAGCTACATGTACTGAACTCCCTAGTCTTACTGGCACCAAACTTAGAAGGGTCTTTTCATGTAACCAGTTAAATTCCATGAAAGTGAGGTATGTATTACAGAATCAATCTCCATTGGTCACTAAACTTCAGCAATAATTCAAAAATAATATATAGGAAGGGAAAATCTTATTTATTCCCGATGCCAGATGCAGTATGAAGAAGCCATATTAAAATGGAGGCACAAGTATCATGCTTGCCTGCTTGGAACATCCCCAAAAGGGGAAACAATATGTGTAATAAAACCAACGAACACTTTTTAAGAAGTCTCCACCAACAGCAAAGAATTAATTCAGATTCATGAAAACCAAAAAATTTCTATGTATAATTGATGCAAGGCCAAATCATATTTTAGGTAAATTACACACATGAAAACTAAAACAACTTTTTTTTTCCTCAGTTTGATTGAAGAGTCTGACCGCTCCTCGCCCAAACCAAACCACCACATACACTACATTACTCTCGGACCAAAAACAGAAAACAAGAATAGAAGCAAGTTAAACCAACACAAAAGTCTAACCAAATCATAACCACAATAAACAAGAAGGGGAAAATCATTGCTTGAAAATGCAAGAAAATACCAAATCCCAACTAACCTACAGTAAGCCCATCAAGAGCCTCGGCCCTCATGCTAAGAAACTGAATTAATCCAAAACCCATCAACATAATCCCTCTCCTTCTGCAAAAGTCGTCATCTTTCGAATTTCCTCGCTGCATACAAGCCACGGCAGTTCTGTTCCTTCTCCGAGTGATCCCATTTCTCGGGCAAGAAATCAAGAACGAATGTTGCAAAGAACATGAAGTGCCAGAGTAAATAGAAAGGCAAATTGGAGAAGGGTGCAGGAAGCAAGAAGGGGATATCACAAAACCCATGGCTGTCTTTTTCAAGTTTTCTTGATTTCAGGTTGATAAGAAAGCACATTGCCACCACCATAGGCCCAACTGATTCCAATCTGTTGGGATTTTAGATTTTAGATTTCAATTTAAATTTTATTTTATATTACTGAGTGAATTGGAGTAAAAGACTGCATTGCCCTTCAGAGTTTTTGGGCAGTTACAGCACTCTTCTAAGGGTGTGTTTGCGATTACTTATTCAAAGCACTTCTATGTTGCTTTTGCTTAAAGTTGAAAAAAGTTGATTTTAAGTAAAAGCATTAAGTGTTGTTATTTAAATAAAAAAACAGCTTAATAAACTTAAATTAATTACGAAATTGCCACAAAACAACTTAAAGCAGTCAAAAGCATGTCATGACCTGCTTCTCTGCTTCTGCTTTTTTCTGCTTATTTTTAGAGAAGCAATAGAAGCAAACAAATAAAACACCCAAAAACTACTTTTTTTATCTGAAAAGCAAATAAGCAGTTTTTGTTGAGCCTTAAACGCATGGTTGCGTTTAATGGGTTAAATTATCCCCGGTCAATCTTTGAGTTTTGATGATCAACAAAACTTGTGTTTGTTATACTAATGCATCTACTTAATGTGCAGATTAAGTGATGGAAAGTGGTTTGGAATGAAGAAAATCGAGTGTGCATATTCTGGCCTGGATCGCCCCAGGCGATGGTGATCATCGCCCCAGGCGATGGCAGCCAGGTGAGGCATCGCCACGCACATCGACAGAGGCGATGGCTAGGCGAGCATACCAGGAAGATCGCTCCAGGCGATGATGACCATCGCCTGAGGCGATGGCAACCATGCGGGACTTCGCCCCGCACATCGACAGAGGCGAGGCCGAGGCATGCGCGGGCATGCGCGCAGGGGAGATCGTTTGAGGCGATGGGCTGATCGCCTGAGGCGATGCGATGAACGCCTGAGGCGATGTGGAGTTCGTTTGAGGCGATGAAGTTTTTGGACATGCTGAGGCTACGGCCTTGATTTTTGCTCTGGATCGCCTGAGACGATCGACTCATCGCCTGAGGTGATGTGCGTGATTTGGTGACCGTTGGGGCGCGGCGATGGTGATCGCCCGAGGCGATGTCCGAGGCGATCGAGGAGTGATTTCAGCCTTTTGTGTAGCAACGGCTAGTAGGAGCCTAGGGGGCCTCCTACATTATAAATATTGATGCTTTGGAGCATTTTGAAGTTAAGAAACAAGCCTACAAACTTCTACAAAGCCTTGATCATTTTGAATTCATATTGCATTGCAATCTCCATACATTGTTGTTGTATTGGAGCTTGTAATTCTTTTCTTTGTTAGAGTCTTGTGTTTCTTCGTGTGAGTACACCGTGAAGGTGTTTGTTGGTTTTATTGTAAAGGTCATCCAACACCAAAGCAAGTTGGAAAATTGTAAAGTCGCCAACAAGTGAAGTTGGTGCATGTGTTGTGGCTATCATTGGAGCCTTAAGGCCAAGAAGACTCGTGAAGAGTGTTGGTAGCTCGGGAAGAGCTTTGTGTACTCGGGAAGAGTATTGTGCTCGGGAAGAGCGTTGTGTACTCGGGAAGAGTAGTGTGCTCGGGAAGAGCTTTGTAACTCGGGAAGAGTTGTGTTGTGGCTAACTTGGAGCCCTCAAGGCCAAGATCTTTTTATTCTAGTGGAACCTCGGTTGGAGGTTATCTAACCGGGAAGTGGAGACGTAGGCGATTCATCGCCGAACTTCTATAACAAATCTCTTGTCTTTTATTGCTTTAATTTCCATTACGCATTTATTTATTTTGTTCTTTTCATTTATCGATTGACTTAAGGCTTTCGCAAGCGCAAAACTCTTTTATTTTGCAAACTCATTTTAAAACGCTAAAGTAGCCAATGAATCTCATTCACCCCCCCTCTTCGATTCCAACAGTTTTCATAAGCAATTGCAAACACCTACTAAATCTATCCACGATTGCCATGTCATGGATTCCACTGCTATGTACCTAGAGCTGTCAACATATATTAGGTTTATTGTAGCCTGATCGAACCCACCAAATAGATAGGTTGGACCAAAATATTTTAGGCCCTCCTTCCAATTAATTTGCGTTGGTGAGTTTGGGTGAGTTGGCTCGTTGGTTGGATCAATTAGTTAATTTATAATAAAAATTGAATTAATTATTTAAATTATGGTTTTTAATAATTTAATCATTAAATTAACCTGCTGCGAGTTTGGTTGGGTTGGAGGTTTTCCAACTTCTTTGAAAGTGGGCTTACACCGGCCAACCTGTTTGGATTGGTGGGTTGGCCCATTTTGATACCTCAATCTCTATCGACAAATGGTTAAATAGTAATTTTAACGATAAAAAAATTAAATATTAATTAAATCAATGCAAAACAGCAAGTATATGTTTAAATTATATACTTATGGTTTTGATTTCAATTAGATGAGATTAGCATTTTAATGATGAAAGACAATAAATAGTTTGAACATTAGATTCCAGATTAAAGTATTCAAACGACAGATGTTAATAAAAATAAAAAGAAGAACTTGAATTGGTAAAACAGGGTAACAAATCCCACGAGGGCTTCTCTATTATCCCAAATATAAACCTCACAAACTCCCACAAGCAAATTAAAGGCTAAAGGATCACAAAGAACAAACTCGATGCACGAAACTCTCTCATTATGTATAATGTTACCACTTTAGGCCTAATATACGTATTATTCTCTTGCATTGCAAGATGATGTTTTCTAAACAATAACTTGTGGCATGCATGTCACATGACATCAGTTTTACCGTTACGCAAAATCTCAATCTTGCTAAAAGATCACAAATGATTCAAAATTCAACTAAAGTTAGGTAATCAAATTAGACAAGAAACGCCTTCACATTTTTGGCTCAAAGTAGTTGGGTGAATTATTTTAATAACATTGTTCAAACTCTACAGCATTTCTTGGTGCAGACGATTGGCCTCGGACTCGAATGTGTCCCTACAAAACAAATGATCAAGAAGAGAAATAGATTAAGTCGCCTTTCCGTTTTTTTTTTTTTTTAAATCAAACTACATATATAATTTTTTTAAAAAAAGAAGTATAAAAGATATAATTTAACCCACTTTTTCAATTGAAGTCAAATGGTCTGCCTGTGCAAGAAAGTCCATTTACGATAGAATCCGATTAATATGTGCAAACCTTACATTTATAATTTGAGTCTATTTTACTCGATCTTTAAACCTACCACTGAATAGCGAGAGGAAATATTTTCTTAGAAATTATGGGTTTTGTTACGAAACTCGCATGTGCCGATCGCACCAATCTTAATTCGATATAAGTTTATGTTTATGTTTATTTTAAACAATTAATTCCAATATAGCGATTTATATCGCAAGTGCACGGTTGTCAAGTTTTAGTATAGTAAATGAAGAACAGGTTGTCGAACCCACAGGGACTAACTAGCAAGTATCAAATAAGATGCTTTTAACTATATTTAACCTACGAAATTGAATTAATAATTAAACTACTAAATAATTAATTTAACTAATAATCCAAACAAGTCAATAAAAGTAAACGAGAAAAATCCACTAGAGAAGATTATCGAGACTTTGACTCACCAATGCAATCCCCTACAATTTTCGATTGAATATCCAAATATTTCTAAGGTGACGAGTTTTCCTAATGCATTCGTTATACTTTGGCCCAGTTATAACAAGTCTAATATTAATGTTGCAGTAAACCACTCCCGTGTCCTTATTGCACAATTAATATCGAATAAAGATCTATGAAAACTAGTAGCCTTCGATTTTGGTAAATCTATTGCTATCACACGTATGCTAGATTTTACTTGGTCCTTCTCAACCTAAAACCCACGGTAAAATTTATTCTATCGTATTGCAATATCCTATGGTCAATTCAATCGCAATATAACAATCATTCAAGGGTGATCAATCCCTCAAAAGTATGAAGATCAATAAATTATACGCAAAGAATTAAAGGAATTCAATCAAATAAATCATCAAATCATAGGTTCATGACAAAGGATTGCCTAGTCTCAATAATTAATTTTAGTTCCTCATAATAAATCAAAACAAAACAAAACTAAGAATTTAAAGACAAAGAAAAACTCCCAGTGTCGACTCCGGTTGTAGATCTTCGCTCATTCTCTTGCTTCCTTCTCGATCGTCGCTTTAATTGCCTTGTTGGAGTTGTTCCAAAATCATATGGTTAGAAATTGAAGGTTGGATGATGAAAGGATATGAGGGCTGGACGTTGGGAAGTCTGGATGGAGGTGGGTGTGTGTGGTTTTGTGTGATATGAAGGAGAGGCGTGTATGATAGATGGGGTGAAGGCATGAGGTTCTCCCAATTCTGCAGGCTTGTGATTGGTTGGGGTGGAAGAAGGGAATCAAGACGGAAAGAGGCGTGTCTCTTATTGGTTGGGGGGATTGGTATGAAGAAAAGGAAGTGTTTTGTGATTGGTCCCCCCAACTCTCGTGCGTATCTCCCTTCAAAATAATAAAATCTGATATATCTTATTTTCCTCCAATTCCTTGTGATGTAGCATGTGTAATATATTAAAATAATAGGATGCTCCTTAATTATGATATTTTGTTGCACGAAATCTGATTATGCTGGTTTATTTCCTTCTATGCTTGTGTCAAAAGTCCAAGATGATATGAAGATCACCCTTTCAAATCTTGATAATATTTTGTTCTCTTTTCAACATTATTTGGGGCCTTTTTTCCCATTCTCACATTTTAATGTGAATTCCTGAAACATGCAAATATAATATCATAAAGTGTAAAATTATTCAAGAATCACTATAAAATACACATAAAATCCCCGAAATATAAGTGTAAAAATCACGCTTATCAACTCCCCCAAACTTATCACTTGATCGCCCTCGATTAAGCATTAAAATCAAATAGTAGAGTTCATTCTCGATACTAGAAACAATTATTTCATGGCTTGCATTATTCTCACAAATCTCACTTACACACATACAAAAGTTGACAAGACATGTTTTCTCCTAAATCAAGTAACACATCTCAAAATCGGAACGTGTGTATGTGCTATAGTCAATCTCAAGTTTCATGCACATATTCAAGATCAAATCATGTTAATCAACTCAAAGTCGAGATTATCATCAAGCATCACATAGGCCTATTTTCAAACAACTTCTCCACTATCCCTAGACTTGGATCAAAAGGACTTTTTAAGCTTGTAATGTAAGGCCTTTGGTGTTGGCTTCAAAGAAAAGGTAGGATAAGCGCAAAGAAGAGAGTATAATCATTTACAGTTCAAATTTTCGCATACATTGAGCTCCTCTTCTTTTTCTTTTATAGCATTGGCCACTTTGGGTCTTATTTAGTCATTTTTTTCTCAAGGCTTTATATCTATCTTTTTATTTTCTCATTCATCATTTTTTTCAACTATAGCTCATCAAAATATAGCAAATTATGTGCATCTAATGAGAATCATTATACTCCCTTTTATGTAAAGATAATTCTTTCAATTTCGGCTCATCAATGTGGGTATAATGAGTTTGCCAAAAAAATGTTGAATGGGGCTAATAGTATGTTAAACATACTCCATTCTTTTGCAATTAGGCTCAAATTGGAACACTAAGGATTGATATAAATCATGGTAAGCTTGAAAGGCTCAAACGGTCCAAAGATCGCCTAAATCATTTCCAAGTCTAGTTCATAACTATAAAATTTCGTCTCAAAGTGTCATCATCAAATAAGTTCTAGGATAACTCTAAGATGCTCAAGACAAATCATCAAGTTCACAACAATTATCACTATTCAACATGTGGATAAAATAAGTAAATCATGCAAGCCACTCCCCCAAACTTAAATCAAACATTGCCCTCAATGTTCAAATGAGTCAAAAGGGAAAAAGTGAACTCCCCTGGTCAAGACGCTTGCATGAGGATTGAGGTCGATTGGCTTTTGAAAGCTCCACTGCTGTAGGGGTTCATTGTTCCAACTGAGTACCTAGCAAGAGAAGAATGCAAATGGTAAAATAGTCGACTTGAGAGATAAACAAAACTAAAATGCAAAAACTGAAAAATAAAACACACTAAATAACTAAAGGATACGCTTGGGTTGCCTCCCAAGAAGCGCTGATTTTTAGTCTTCGGCTTGACCATCAGAAGCAACCATCAAAGAGCGGCTGCCGCCCATAGTAAGTATCATATGATACCACTAATGGGTCTTCATTCAGTATGCCCTCAAACTTGGCAAGATTATAACAGTGTAAGCTCGTTGCTCCAACAACTTTCTTCATGAAATGGTAGGCATTGGAGAATGATTCTCGACTTGGCTTCATATCTTGGAGGATGTAGTGCGGTGAAGTTGGCATCGATGGAAAATAAGGATCCACATATGGTATAGAACATGTCTCCATCAATGGGCTCAAATCAGAATCTTCGAAAGTCTCTTCCTTTTCCAACATCACATGAGAACTCATCGGATAACATCTCTGAAGTAGGCTCAATATCTTTAAGAGGCTCAAGTTCCCTTGACTTTTCCACATGAGTAGGATCACTCCCCCAAACTTGTTTGGTTGAGTGATCATCATCATATAACCAAACTCGATTCGTCACCTCTTGATTGGTAGCTCACGTATCTTCCTCTTGGCAGCTAGTTGAAATTGTTTCCATAAGGACCGACATTTGCTGCTCCAGGTGGCGCATAGAGTTGGATTGGCACTCCAAATTGTTCTCAGTTGATGCCATGAATCTTATTAAGGTATCCTCTAACTGAGTCGTGACGTCTGCAGAATTATCTCTCCTCTCTTCGTAATGTTCAAATGGTTGGGGCGTATCTTTAGGGTAGTGAGGCTCCGGTGGGTATTGGTGACTCCAACCTTGTAGTGAAGGATCACAATGCCAGTTATAATCGAAGTCCGCCATATCATTGAACAGGTGCAACACACTGTCCTCATCTCTATCAGCCAGGGGACTCCCACTCACCAGTGCTCCGCTGAATACCCACTCTCGTGTCTGTGCATCCAACCCTTTGAAGAAATATTGCAGAAGATTATAGTTCCAAAAGTTGTGATACCGGAATGTGTGCCAATTCATTGAATCTCCCCCACGCTGCATAAAACGGCTCTGAATGTTGTTGGGCAAATCTTGTGAAGACTTGTTGATGAAGCATCACAAGTACCTCGCAAGAAAACAAATAAAACGATTAAGTTTTATTTTTTTTAAAAAAATAAATATAAACAAAGAAAAAAAAATGGTTAAATTACAGTTAAAACTTCTCGTATGATATTACTAAAGTTAGTCCCCGGCAACGGCGTCAAAAACTTGATCGCTTTTATTTTACACAATTAATTCCAATGTAGCGATTTTATACCGCAAGTGCACGGTTGTCAAGTTTTAGTATAGTAAATGAAGAACAGGTTGTCGAACCCACAGGGACTAACTAGCAAGTATCAAATAAGATGCTTTTAACTATATTTAACCTACGAAATTGAATTAATAATTAAACTACTAAATAATTAATTTAACTACTAATCCAAACAAGTCAATAAAAGTAAACGAGAAAAATCCACTAGAGAAGATTATCGAGACTTTGACTCACCAATGCAATCCCCTACAATTTTCGATTGAATATCCAAATATTTCTAAGGTGACGAGTTTTCCTAATGCATTCGTTATACTTTGGCCCATTTATAACAAGTCTAATATTAATGTTGCAGTAAACCACTCCCGTGTCCTTATTGCACAATTAATATCGAATAAAGATCTATGAAAACTACTAGCCTTCGATTTTGGTAAATCTATTGCTATCACACGTGTGCTAGATTTTAGTTGGTCCGTCTCAACCTAAAACCCACGGTATAATTTATTCTATCGTATTGCAATATCCTATGGTCAATTCAATCGCAATATAACAATCATTCAAGGGTGATCAATCCCTCAAAAGCATGAAGATCAATAAATTATACGCAAAGAATTAAAGGAATTCAATCAAATAAATCATCAAATCATAGGTTCATGACAAAGGATTGCCTAGTCTCGATAATTAATTTTAGTTCCTCGTAATAAATCAAAACAAAACAAAACTAAGAATTTAAAGACAAAGAAAAACTCCCAGCGTCGAATCCGGTTGTAGATCTTCGCTCCTTCTCTTGCTTCCTTCTCGATCGTCGCTTTAATTGCCTTGTTGGAGTTGTTCCAAAATCATAGGGTTAAAAGTTGAAGGTTGGATGATGAAAGGATATGAGGGCTGGACGTTGGGAAGTCTGGATGGAGGTGGGCGTGTGAGGTTTTGTGTGATATGAAGGAGATGCGTGTATGATAGATGGGGTGAAGGCGTGAGGTTAGCCCAATTCTGCAGGCTTGTGATTGGTTGGGGTGGAAGAAGGGAATCAAGGTGGAAAGAGGCGTGTCTCTTATTGGTTGGAGGGAATTGTATGAAGAAAAGGAAGTGTTTTGTGATTGGTCCCCCCAACTCTCGTGCGTATCTCCCTTCAAAATAATAAAATCTGATATATATTCTTTTCCTCCAATTCCTTGTGATGTAGCATGTGTAATATATTAAAATAATAGGATGCTCCTTAATTTATGATATTTTGCTGCACGAAATCTGATTATGCTTGTTTATTTCCTTCTATGCTTGTGTCAAAAGTCCAAGATTATATGAATATCACCCTTTCAAATCTTGATAATATTTTGTTCTCTTTTCAACATTATTTGGGGCCTTTTTTCCCATTCTCACATTTTAATGTGAATTCCTGAAACATGCAAATATAATATCATAAAGTGTAAAATTATTCAAGAATCACTATAAAATACACATAAAATCCCCGAAATATAAGTGTAAAAATCACGCTTATCAACTCCCCCAAACTTATCACTTGATCGCCCTCGATTAAGCATTAAAATCAAATAGTAGAGTTCATTCTCGATACTAGAAACAATTATTTCATGGCTTGCATTATTCTCACAAACCTCACTTACACACATACAAAAGTTGACAAGACATGTTTTCTCCTAGATCAAGTAACACATCTCAAAATCGGAACGTGTGTGTGTGCTATAGTCAATCTCAAGTTTCATGCACATATTCAAGATCAAATCATGTTAATCAACTCAAAGTCGAGATTATCATCAAGCATCACATATGCCTATTTTCAAACAACTTCTCCACATATGATAGTTACTCCCTAGACTTGGATCAAAATGACTTTTTAAGCTTGTAATGTAAGGCCTTTGGTGTTGGCTTCAAAGAAAAAGTAGGATAAGCGCCAAGAAGAGAGTATAATCATTTACAGTTCAAATTTTTCGCACACATCGAGCTCCTCTTCGTTTTGTTTTATAGCATTGGCCACTTTGGGTCTTATTTAGTCATTTTTTTCTCAAGGCTTTATATCTATCTTTTTCTTTTCTCATTCATCATTTTTTTTCAACTATAGCTCATCAAAATATAGCAAATTATGTGCATCTAATGATAATCATTATACTCCCTTTTAGGTAAAGATAATTCTTTCAAATTAGGCTCATCAAGGTGGGTATAATGAGTTTGCCAAAAAAAATGTTGAATGGGGCTAATAGTATGTTAAACATACTCCATTCTTTTGCAATTAGGCTCAAATTGGAACACTAGGGATTGATATAAATCATGGTAAGCTTGAAAGGCTCAAACGGTCCAAAGATCGCCTAAATCATTTCCAAGTCTAGTTCATAACTATAAAATTTCTCCTCAAAGTGTCATCATCAAATAAGTTCTAGGATAACTCTAAGATGCTCAAGACAAATCATCAAGTTCACAACAATTATCACTATTCAACATGTAATCCACAAGATCATGACTCATTGTGCTCAATATATTCCTCATTCTTGACATGGTAACTCAAATTAGGATATTCATGTACAAGTCCAATAATCATCACAAATCAAGTTCATATGCATAGTGAGATTAAAATCCTCATTGAATAGTCACTACTATAATTCATTCTTTTCTCAAGTTTGAACTCTTAAAAAAAAAAATTAGCTCATAATAATCAGACGATTAAAGTGTCAATTAAGCACACAATATGTGGATAAAATAAGTAAATCATGCAAGCCACTCCCCCAAACTTAAATCAAACATTGCCCTCAATATTCAAATGAGTCAAAAGGGAAAAAGTGAACTCCCCTGATCAAGACGCTTGCATGAGGATTGAGGTCGATTGGCTTTTGAAAGCTCCACTGCTGTAGGGGTTCATTGTTCCAACTGAGTACCTAGCAAGAGAAGAATGCAAATGGTAAAATAGTCGACTTGAGAGATAAACAAAACTAAAATGCAAAACTGAAAAATAAAACACACTAAATAACTAAAGGATACGCTTGGGTTGCCTCCCAAGAAGCGCTGATTTTTAGTCTTCGGCTTGACCATCAGAAACAACCATCAAAGAGTGGCTGCCGCCCATAGTAAGTATCATATGATACCATTAATGGGTCTTCATTCAGTATGCCCTCAAACTTGGCAAGATTATAACAGTGTAAGCTCGTTGCTCCAACAACTTTCTTCATGAAATGGTAGGCATTGGAGAATGATTCTCGACTTGGCTTCATATCTTGGAGGATGTAGTGTGGTGAAGTTGGCATCGATGGAAAATAAGGATACACATATGGTATAGAACATGTCTCCATCAATTGGCTCAAATCAGAATCTTCGAAAGTCTCTTCCTTTTCCAACATCACATGAGAACTCCTCGGATTACATATCTGAAGTAGGCTCAATCTCTTTAAGAGGCTCAAGTTCCCTTGACTTTTCCACATGAGTAGGATCACTCTCCCAAACTTGGTTGGTTGAGTGATCATCATCATATAACCAAACTCGATTCGTCACCTCTTGATTGGTAGCTCTCGTCTCTTCCTCTTGGCAGCTAGTTGAAATTATTTCCATAAGGATCGACATTTGCTGCTCCAGGTGGCGCATAGAGTTTGATTTGCACTCCAAACTGTCCTCAGTTGATGCCATGAATCTTATTAAGGTATCCTCTAACTGAGTCGTGACGTCTGCAGAACTATCTCTCCTCTCTTCGTAATGTTCAAATGGTTGGGGCGTATCATTAGGGTATTGAGGCTCCGGTGGGTATTGGTGACTCCAACCTTGTAATGAAGGATCACAATGCCAGTGATAATCGAAGTCCGCCATATCATTGAATAGGTGCAACACACTGTCCTCATCTCTATCAACCAGGGGACTCACAGTCACCAGTGCTCCGCTGAATACCCACTATCGTGTCTGTGCAATCAACCCTTTGAAGAAATATTGCAGAAGATTATAGTTCCAAAAGTTGTGATAACGGAATGTGTCTGCCAATTCATTGAATCTCCCTCACGCTGCATAAAAACGGCTCTGAATGTTGTTGGGCAAATCTTGTGAAGACTTGTTGATGAAGCATCACAAGTACCTCACAAGAAAACAAATAAAACAATTATTATTTTTAAATAAATTTATACATAGGAAAAAAAAATGGTTAAATTACAGTTAAAACTTCTCGTATGATATTACTAAAGTTAGTCCCCGGCAACGGCGCCAAAAACTTGATCGCTTTTATTTTAAACAATTAATTCCAATGTAGCGATTTTATACCGCAAGTGCACGGTTGTCAAGTTTTAGTATAGTAAATGAAGAACAGGTTGTCGAACCCACAGGGACTAACTAGCAAGTATCAAATAAGATGTTTTTAACTATATTTAACCTACGAAATTGAATTAATAATTAAACTACTAAATAATTACTTTAACTACTAATCCAACCAAGTCAATAAAAGTAAACGAGAAAAATCCACTAGAGAAGATTATCGAGACTTTGACTCACCAATGCAATCCCCAACAATTCTCGATTGAATATCCAAATATTTCTAAGGTGACGAGTTTTCCTAATGCATTCGTTATACTTTGGCCAGTTATAACAAGTCTAATATTAATGTTACAGTAAACCACTCCCGTGTCCTTATTGCCCAATTAATATCGAATAAAGATCTATGAAAACTACTAGCCTTCGATTTTGGTAAATCTATTGCTATCACACATGTGCTAGATTTTACTTGGTCCGTTTCAACCTAAAACCCACGGTATAATTTATTCTATCGTATTGAAATATCCTATGGTCAATTCAATCGCAATATAACAATCATTCAAGGGTGATCAATCCCTCAAAAGCATGAAGATCAATAAATTATACGCAAAGAATTAAAGGAATTCAATCAAATAAATCATCAAATCATAGGTTCATGACAAAGGATTGCCTAGTCTCGATAATTAATTTTAGTTCCTCATAATAAATCAAAACAAAACAAAACTAAGAATTTAAAGACAAAGAAAAACTCCCAGCGTCGACTCCGGTTGTAGATCTTCGCTCATTCTCTTGCTTCCTTCTCGATCGTCGCTTTAATTGCCTTGTTGGAGTTGTTCCAAAATCATATGGTTAGAAGTTGAAGGTTGGATGATGAAAGGATATGAGGGCTGGACGTTGGGAAGTCTGGATGGAGGTGGGCGTGTGTGGTTTTGTGTGATATGAAGGAGAGGCGTGTATGATAGATGGGGTGAAGGCATGAGGTTCTCCCAATTCTGCAGGCTTGTGATTGGTTGGGGTGGAAGAAGGGAATCAAGACGGAAAGAGGCGTGTCTCTTATTGGTTGGAGGGATTGGTATGAAGAAAAGGAAGTGTTTTGTGATTGGTCCCCCCAACTCTCGTGCGTATCTCCCTTCAAAATAATAAAATCTGATATATCTTATTTTCCTCCAATTCCTTGTGATGTAGCATGTGTAATATATTAAAATAATAGGATGCTCCTTAATTTATGATATTTGGCTTCACGAAATCTGATTATGCTGGTTTATTTCCTTCTATGCTTGTGTCAAAAGTCCAAGATGATATGAAGATCACCCTTTCAAATCTTGATAATATTTTGTTCTCTTTTCAACATTATTTGGGGCCTTTTTTTCCCATTCTCACATTTTAATGTGAATTCCTGAAACATGCAAATATAATATCATAAAGCGTAAAATTATTCAAGAATCACTATAAAATACACATAAAATCCCCGAAATATAAGTGTAAAAATCACGCTTATCATCAGACCCTTTATTCGTGGGTGAGCCGATGTTCGGACCCCATCTCTAGTAGGGTTATGTCTAGAGAACTGATATCAGTATCATGAGGAAATTAGATGATTTATTGTGCTTACTTTAGTATATGGGAAGTTTATGTTCTGCTCTGGCTCCGAGGAGCAAATTCTGTTCAGTTTATATTTTGTTCATATCGGTTTCTGTTCTGATTTTTGATTCATGTTTCTGAAAAATTATTATACTTATATGATGTGTCACATACGATTGTCCCCCACTTCCTGAGTGTTTTCCAAAACGCTCACCTCTTACATCCACTCCCCAGATAGAAGCGAATAAGAAATCGAAGACGAAGATCAAATTAGTTTTGGAGATAATGATTTAGTTGTTGTTGTTCAAGATGCCACTGGCATTAATTTTTGAAGTTTTTCGCTGATATTTGTGAGAATTATTTATTTTTATGGAATAATAGACTGGTTTTCGTAGAATTCTGTATTACGAGACTTGTTGATTTTGAATTATATTTAGAATCACGCCGGTGTTATCGACCCCGGTCTCGGGGCGTGACATTTAAGTGGTATTAGAGTGAACCAGGTTCCATAATCCCGCTGGGAAAAGACTTCTAGTTGAGATATAACACTAGATTATAAAACTCAGTTAGAACAGACCAACTGAGAAGGAGATCCAGTTGGGTAAATATTGATATGTTCACAATTTTGACAAATCTCGATTCAGATTAAAATAAAAAATCGAATTAGAATCATTTTTTAATAAAAATAAAAAAAATAATAATCTGAAAAAAAAATTTAAATTTCTTACCCAACCCGCTGCCCAACCGCCGACGCCGCTTCCGCCACCATAACTGACGTCCGACACACCACCAGAATCGCCATCCATTGACGAACGAACTCTCCAAATTTCAACAGCCATCGGAGTTCGATTTCCCCTCCAATCGCTCGACTAACCCTCGCCCAAACCATTCACGTTGCCCTATTCCGATCTCATCACCACCAAGGATATCTTGACCAATCCGACATGCTACCTTGACGAGCATCACCCCTGGAGCAAAAGCCCTCTATCCCTGGCCACTAAAAATCATTGTACGACGACCAGAACCCGATCGAAACCATGCTCAAGAACCCTAACAGCCGTGAATGTTCATTCCCCGATTTCATAAAAACCGTTTAACAATTTTTCAATTAACTCTAGGAATATGATCATTATCCAACAAGATCTGAAGCCCCTTATCCATCATGACTCACAGCTGCCGGAATGTCACCGATTTTTCAATTTCCTCTCACCACTCATATGAACCCTAGGCCGAAAATTCCAACCCAGATTTCTCAATCATCGTTACGTATATTTCCAATTAAACCGGGATGATGAATCATCTCAAAGTATACATTAAAAGCCGTCTGCTAATTTTAAATTCCAGTCGGCGACTTTGGACTAATATCAAACCCTAATTCCAGCCTCATGAATCATAAAAAGGAGAAAAATTCATCTTCCGTTTTCTTCGTTACAGGCGAACCAAAATTCAATTACTTTTCACCCTGGCCAATACGTCCCATGGGCAACACAATTCTTCAGTCAATTTCTGAAAATGACTTCTGGATCTCTCGATTGATACTTTGCCCTATCGAAATCAAACCGAAGAAATTCCTGAAATACCTTTCGCATATAATTTTTATACCTTAAACTTTTAAAATATAAATTGTTTAGTAAAACTTTTATTTGGACATGTCTTCTTAAATCTCATCTATTTAGGCATAGGTGATAATGATGTGTAGTTAATAGATAGAGAAATAATACACTAATTTGAATATATATATATATATATATATAAATTAATTAGAAGAATTTAATAAGAATAATAAGAAATATTTCTTTGGTATTCTAGTAATAATTTCATTTGATTAAGATTTCGTTAACCTATCAATTTAATTAATAAACTTTTATTTTTCTCTCCGAGCGTATCTCGAATTATATTGTCCCTCGTTTGCGCCCCTATGCAAACCCTTGCTGATATTTTAAAAGTTATATCCCTCTTTGTAAGTCATGAAGAATTCAAATGAGAATCTGAAATACGAGGAAATTTCCATCCGGATCGTGGATTCAAAGGGCCAAGTGTTGAGGTAAATAACTATTCCATAAATCAAAGTTCAATGGTCAAGTCGTACGGAAAGAGAAGCTACATGAGATGTAGAAGAAAGATGCGAGAGAAATACCACTACCTTTTCGATAGTCAACTGAGTCAAGTTTCGAGGATGAAACTTCCAATAAGGATGGAGGAATGTGAAAACCTGATTTTTCACCCAAAGTTTTAGAAAACAAAATTATTCAAATTTTCTTTTATTTAAATCAATAAATTAGTGTTTAGATTATATTGAATTGTATTAGAGTTAATATTGAATTACATGATAGCAATCAATCATATAGATTGTAAAACACTTATTTAAACAAATAATTAGAGAATTAAGAGTTGTATCTTAATTTATAGATAGTAAAATAATGTGTAGATGATTGAAGATTTATCAAATATAATAATGTGTTATTAGATAATTAGTAATCATGTCATTGATAAACATGAGATAAATCCAATTCAATTTAATCTTGTAGACATGTAGCTAAACCAATGACTAAGTATTTGAACAACTAGAGGTTTGGTCAAGTCATAATTAGAATCCTTAAGTTAATCCAACCATTTGATGTTATTTGGTCAAACCAAATACTAAGTATAGATAATATTTAAAAATAATAGATAATATTGAATTATATATATATAATATCTTGACAAGATATAATATTGAATTATAGTATGATAATCTTTTAGATATATAAATATAACCAAATCCGAAGATAAATCACAATCTAAAGATAAGTTTGGAAGATACGATTGAATTTCAGAAGTCGTAGGAACCGAGATTATCGAATTTCAAGCTCTATAAATATAAGACTCTTCTACATAGTATGCAACTCAAAAATCTCTCACAATTCACACAATTTCGAAACACACACTAGCACACACTAAAAGGTGTGAAATTTCAGCAAGGAAAGGAGAGGAAATTCATCGCGTTTTTGCCACCCAAAACCATTGACACGCAAGAATCGTTCTGATATCTGTAAGTGGGCTTTTGTTAAAATCATTCTTTCGTTTTTTAAATCATAAGTATGTGTTTTAAAATCAAATCGTTATTGTGAACTATTTTCAAATTATGAAATTCTGATCTTTGAAATCTGAAGCACTTTAAATATCGAAATCCAATTAGTAACGAATTCCGATTTCTATTTCTTATCTTGATGCAGTGGGATTATAACCGTTTTTCTGACCTGATACGGTGGTTAACCGTTGTTCTGGGAAGTCCAGACCCTTTATTCGTGGGTGATCCGATGTTCTGACCTCATCTCTAGGAGGGTTATGTTTAGAGAACTGATATCAGTACCATGAGAAAACTAGATGATTTATTGTGCTTACTTTAGTATATGATATGAGATTCTGATATGAAGTTTATGTTCTGCTCTGGCTCCGAGGAGCAAATTCTGTCCAGTTTCTGTTTTGTTCATATCGGTTTCTGTTTTGATTTTTGATTCATGTTTCTGAAAAATTATTATATTTATATGATGTGTCACATACGATTGTCCCCCACTTGCTGAGTGATTTCCAAAACGCTCACCCCTTACATCCACTTCCCAGATAGAAGCGAATAAGAAATCGAAGACGAAGATCAAATGAGTTTTGGAGATAAATAGTTGTTGTTGTTCAAGATGCCGCCGTCATTAATTTTTGAAGTTTTTCGCTGATATTTGTAAGAATTATTTATTTCTATGGAATAATAGACTGGTTTTTGTAGAATTCTGTATTACGAGGCTTGTTGATTTTGAATTATATTTAGAATCACGCCGGTGTTATCGACCCCGATTTCGGGACGTGACAAGTATACATTCATTCCCATTGTGTATGTACAATATAATATATCATTATGTGTTATTTATTAATATATTTTTATTTTTAAATATTTAATTAGTTATGATTGTTTTTACAGAGTATATATATGTTTCTTGGTGTGGAGAGTTAATACACAATTTTTTTATGGTTCTTGATTTGTTTTCAATATTAGCGAATGATAACGAATAATGAACTTATTTTTCTCAATAAAGAGCCAAAAAAGAAAGTATCAATTTATACGTGGATATTGAAGAAATATAGCACATACATAAAATATTAAAATGGATATATCCAATAACAACATGGTAATTTATTTTCTTTTACATCGTTTAAAGTTGAACGATGGAGGTTACTTGCCATCTGAGCCGTAACGCAAGAATTTCCCCAATTTCCACTTGTGGGCCCCAAGTTGGGTGACCTGCCGTCAGAATCAGTGAGCACCAGCGCAATTTACCAAACCATCACTTTACATTCACTCATCCTCAGCTATTCCGCCACCAAAAGATGAGTGTGTCTCTACTTTCTCGTCTCCCAACAGACAAGTATCCAAACTAATTGATGGCATTCACGCAAAAATTGCTTTCTTTTTGTTGTTCATGATCTCTGTATTGAACTTTTCTGTGCGTGATGATTTTTCTTGGATGCTTGAATCTTAAAGGCATGTCCGGCGGATGTACTAGTTGTTTCAGGTAAGATTGTTTTGTGGGGTTTTCGTGTTTGGA
Source organism: Haberlea rhodopensis (assembly GCA_907163345.1). NCBI lineage: Eukaryota > Viridiplantae > Streptophyta > Magnoliopsida > Lamiales > Gesneriaceae > Haberlea > Haberlea rhodopensis. The sequence goes on along the minus strand of CAJQUN010000010.1, from coordinate 1,109,000 downwards.
ATTGAAGGTCGTTGGATTGGTAAAGATTCGATTTTTAGTGTGATTGCTGAGTGTTTCGGGATTCTTTCTTTTTGTTGGTTTTGTTGTTGTATTACGGGGTGCCCTCTTCTTGAATATTATTTTGAATCAGCTTCTTTTCGTCAATGATCTTTATCGTTCTTGATTACTGTAATTCCTCAAATGAAAATCTTTTAAAAGTTTACAGGTGATTTTTTTGCGAAAACTTCAGTCTGCCTAAATACACAAAATCACTTTCACCCTTGTTTTCAGTTGTCTTGATCTTACAGACACATGCTTTTAATTTGAAAACAAGTATGAGTTTGGTACTGGAGAAAATAATGTTATTTGGATCTAAAATAATATTTTCGATGTTAACGTGTTGTTGTGTAGTTACCAATAATGATCTGAACTTTTTTGGTCAGGTGCTTCATATGGAAGAAAGCTCATGTTCTTTAAATAGGCGACTGATATTTTATCTGATGTAATATAGAAATTTTTGTTTGTTAGTAAATTAGTCTTGAAAGAAATTAGATATTTATAAATCAGAGAGTATTTTTTGTGTTCTGTGAGCATTCATAATGGATGATGATGTTGACATGAGTTACCCTTCCGGTCCTTATGGAACGAATCGCCAGAACTCCTCTCTCGAAGATGAGAGTTATCCTCAAAATGTTGGTAACCAGTTCGCTGAGGATGGTCTCAATGGTGGTGATGATGATGATGATGGTGTCAATGAGGATATAGATGATGACATTGAGGATAAGGCTGGGGAGATGAAGAAGAAGACGATGATGATGATGAGGGGAAGGGTGTTTTTGAGGATAGGAGAAGATGATTACGAGTATTTGAATGAGGATGGTGACGAAGATGATGATTTTGGTGAATTACAGAGGCATCCAAAGAAGAGGAAGCTTAAAGCGCTGTCAAATTATGAATTTGCCCCTCGACTACTGGCACCGCCATCTGCTGCAGCTCTGATTCCAAAACCGTCATATGGTGGACGCAATCCACTCACAGATTGGACCGAGCACGAGACTTTTATCTTGCTGGATGCTTGGGGAGATAGATTTCTCAAACAAGGAAGAAAGAGTCTCCGGTTCTGAAGAGTGGCAAGAAGTTGCTGAGAAAGTGTATCAGGAGTCAAAGATTGAAAGAACGGATACTCAGTGCCGCAACCGTTTGGATACGTTGAAGAAAAAGTACAAAAAGGAGAAAATGAAGTTGGAGAGACAGGGGAATCCGCCAGTAAATGGGCTTGTTTTAAGAAGATGGATATGCTATTGTCATCAATCCCTCAGAAAGCAGGGCATTCGAGTGGAGTAGAATCGGGGGAGCACCTTAAAGATCATCTGAATTGCTCGAATGGCTTGTATGAAACAAGGGATAGTCCAGATAATTCAATGTCTACTGAATCAGTTCCTCCCAAGAAACTAAGAAACTACAATCAAGGGGCATGCTGCTTCATTTAAACGGCTTGCTGATTCTATCCAAAAATTTATTGGGATATATGAAAAGATTGAGAATAGCAAGAGAGATCAAATGCTAGAACTCGAAAAAATGAGGATGGACTTCCATAGAGACTTGGAATTGCAGAGGAGACGTATTTTAGAGAAATCTCAAGCTGAGATAGCCAAGATACGAAAAGGAGACGATGAAGATAACAATGTGTCTGCTGAGAATGACAGTGTTTGATGCAGCTGAATCTAATAAATTATATATTGTTTGCTTGACTGCTTAACTTTGTTGTAACATAAACGCAGCCTCTCTGTTTCTTCATCTGTCTGTATGGCAATAAGATAGACAATATGTTGGTATTACACATTACTTATTGTGATAAATGTTTCCAGGAACTGAATTTGTCCCAATTTATGTCATCTTAAGAGACTACCAATTATGTAATTCCATCTTGTCATATAATGATTCTCTTAAAATAACTACTTAAAGCCATAATAATTTTGTAGTAGTTTTTAATGCGTTTCTCTTCAAAAAAAAGAAATTAAAACACCACCGGTTATCTGTCAATTAAATTGTGGAATAAGTTAGTATATTGCCAAAAATGACTGTTGGATATTTCATATATGCATTTAAAAAAAAAAAACAGCTGAATTATCATATGTTAGATTGTTTAGGTCTTCAGTTAAGAATCTCTATTACAGTTATGATAATACTGATGATATAATAGTGGAGATAACCTTCCAGAGCACGATTTCGAGAAATAGTAGAGTTGCCTAAACAAAAATAGGCAAAATCGCATACAAAAGGTTCAAATATATAAGTAAACACCACAAAATCAAGGAGACGTACAATTTTTCCGGCCAAGACCGAATATCCAAACGAGGATCATGGATCTGGTCTATATGCTACAAACCCTTTCTCAAAAATAGGATTATAGAGACCCACTCATCTATGACTAATAGTAGTATAATATGTCTCCTGTCGAAATACTCTAGGCGTAATATTTTATGGACCCATATCCCATCAAAAATCGAAATTCAGGTCTAATAGTCTGTACAAATCAACCCATGGTAAGAAATGTACATGTTATTGGTTTTAAGACGAAACTGGGGCAGTCTCAGATTTGTCTGTTTCCATAGGCTCTGCATCAGTAGGGGGAGCTTCTTCTCCAGATTCTGCAGCGTTGCTAGCATCAGTGTCGTCCACGTCCACCCCTTGAGATTGTGGCTCGCCTCCTTGAGATGAAGCTGCTGGTGAGGGTGCTTCTGGAGTAGCTGGTTTTGCAGGTCTTGGTTTAGTCATTATAGGCCTGCAAAGCCTGTGACGCAAATTGTAGTCTTAGATAGCCCAATATTGAAAGCTGAAATATTAGAGTACATTAAAAGCATCTTCAGTGTTGGAAATAATCTGTAAATATCCCAGTTCACATTGTAATAAGATCTTAATTGTTTAGGTCTCGTTTTGAGAGAAGTTGCCTCCAAATACATAATAATGGGTGTATTTCAAAGATATATGTCGAAATTGCATAAACATTTTGGGTATCATGATCGATTTATTTAAGGATTGAGAAGTATTGTTTAAATTAACAATCAATTTATAGTGTTAACTGAAAAGAACACTGGAGACAAAAGAAACTTTAGTCTTTCACAATAAATGAGATAGATCCGACACTTCATGCCCGTTTTTTTCCAATTTTTTTTCCTTCTTAATACATAACTTGAATTTGACATGCTCTACCAATAAATTAGAGGAACATTTGTAACTTCATGCTATTAAGGTATAACTTTCTCATAATAAAAAAATTGGTTCGATCTCACAATGAACTAAAGAGTTTTTATTGCATTTTAGTCCTAAAACATAAGATACTAAATGTCTTCAGCAACAAATTCATGTTCTTGACTTCACACATGCACATGCAACCCGGACACAATATGAAAGGCTATACCGTCAAAGAAATGAGGAGTGGAATGTATTCACAGTGCTAATATACAAATAAACAAGTTCACAATTACATAGCAAGTTAACAATACCTGTCAAGTGATTCAGCTTTTCTCCCGACATCAGCCAACAAAATAGCTGGTGTTGCATGCTTGGGAAGTGAATCCTGCTGCTGCCTTTTCTCTCTTAACCAAGCTTCAGCTTCCACACATTCACTCAAAACCTTAAACAGTTGGAACACAAAATGTTATGATTACAAACAAGGTATGTAAAGGAATATCTGGCAGGATTGTACCTTTGTTTATCTGCGATATCAATGTGATCAAACTGGGGATCAATTGACATCGCTGCTTCCCTGAAACTATTGATGCAATAAATAAGTTGATCAATCACAGGTTGCCTGTTCGTGTATTCTTTGTAGCGTTCTTCCACAGGGTCGCCTTGCTGTAGAATTTCAAATCCCAAAAATGTCATCATCTTTGAAACTAAGAAACAGAATGAACAGCGAGAGCCATTGAGCTCATGGCACTGACCTTCTTTAGCTCCTCCAGTTTAGCAGCATAAACGCCTTTGGTTTCATCTTCACCATCCTCGTACAGCCAATCTTCCACCTCCTGGAGTCTAGCAATGAACTGTTCTCTCTTGGGATCCGTTATGAACTCATAATACTTGTCATGAAGCTACAGATAGAAAAACTGTTCATACCAAGTGGATCGAGGCAATCGCATCATCAAAGCACTGTTTACATACCTTATTCCGCATGTCATATACATAAGCCTCAACAGCATTCTTTTTGTCTTTGGTTTCTTCCATTACTCGATCCTGCAAAGCCATCTCGAATTCCTTCTCCACAGCTTTTTGCAAATCAATGTTCGGCAGTCCTCCATACACAACTTCAGATACATTTACATTTGTTTTCTTGATCTTTTTCTTCACAACTTCCACCTGATGAAGGTAAAAGACATACATCCCGCTAAGAAAGCCCCACTTCTAAGATATGAACAGACGCACACATATATAATCTGAAAGAAAGGGAGAGGAGAAAGATGGGTGACGCCCAAAATCACACTGCTAGTTTTTGACACCAAGTTGAACCTATAATGAATCCAAACAATCTTCATTCCACCATATATAGGTTGTAGGAAAACAGGGAAGGCCACAATGTTAAAAAAACTTATCTAAAATTGCATAAGCTAACCTTGCCATCAGTTCCCATCTGATCATGCTTATCCTCATTTTTAGGCACACCATTTTCAGCTACAGGGGTATCAATTCTAGCATCTTGCATATTTACATCATCAGCTTCAGCGGCGGTAGGTACAGCAGGATCAACAGAAGCCTCATCAGTTTCCATCTTGGTTGAGCCCATTGCGAACTCTTTCACCACTGGAACTTCGTTTTCCTCCTCTTCCAAGAGCTGATTCGAAAAAATGAACAGAAGATACATGAAAATCGGATCATGAGGCTCGAGTTAGGGATCGCGTTAAGGGTGGATTGATGGGTGATGGAGTGAGGGGTTTGAGGCTGCAGAGAACCTCATGATCTCGTAGATAAATCGAGACTCGTTAAAGGGGAGAACCTCAGATCTTGTAACATCTACTATCTATGTTGCACGGATACGGATACGCGGATACGTGGATACGCAGATACGGGTACGGCTGCACGGGATTTTTAAAATTTGTAGGATACGATACGTCCGGATACGGCAAATTTTATTAATTTATTTATATATATATAAATATATTTAATAATATTTGTAATAAATCAAGTTTCAAGCATATAATCAACATTAAACACATTAGAAATCAGAATAAAGTTGCAAACTCACCAACTTCACGACAAATTGGTAAATATTAATTCAGAACATCTAAAAATTTCAAGCATAT